>LPNX010466394.1:130595-154972 GCA_001517045.1 Pseudotsuga menziesii | reverse complement strand
GTTTAGGAGGGCCTTGCAAATGGTTTTAAGACCATGTGCAAGGCCTCCTAAACAACCCATGGTTGTAGGAGGGCCTTGCATATGGTTTTAAAACCACGTGTAGGGAAATGATGCAATGTTCGTTCCTAACAAAATAAAAAATATTATATGTCGACCATAAATAATATTAAATATTAATAATAAAAATATCATATGTGGACCTTAAATAAAAAGATGTGTCTTTTGGTTTGAATCAAGTCAATGGATACCTAAGAAGAGGTTTGCACCCCCAGAGATTTGATCCATCTCGGCGCTTGATAGAGCCTAGGATTTGGATCTACGCTGGTATGAACTCAATCATCAAAACAGGCCTTGGCTTTTTCCTTATCACAAATGACCCAGCGTAGATATGGGATCGGTGGGGACCAGTAGTGGTCCACTACTCTATGTGCTTAATGCAAGCCATGACCAAGGCACAAGCGAACAAACACAAACAGAAAGAAGGCAGGGGCCATGAAAGCAAAGCAGAGGAAATGCAAATCTGGAGATTCGAGAGGAAGGAAGGCGGTAAATGCGCCAATGGTTGAAGGAAAGGTGGCAATATCTCTTGTTGAGCACAACAATCATCATCCATCATATCTCCCGATATAAGTGAGAACAACGACTGGAGAGGATTGAATGTGCCATGAAAATTGATGTACTAACCGAATCATGTGAGGGGAGCTTTGAAGCTATGTTGCAAAGTCACGCGAGCAAGGCGTATGATCCCCACCCTGCCATGATGCAAACTAGGAGTAAACCTTCTCTTAAAATAAGTATACAAACAATCCACACGCCCAGTGGCAGTCCACTCGATTCGCCGGATGGCACAGTCATAAGCATGCCACGTGGTTGGGAGTAGGACAACACCCACCGTGGGGACATCCCTTTCTAAATATTGATTTCATAAACCATATGATAATTGATTAGTCTCTCATCATTTCTACAGAAAAGCCCCAAAGTACAAAAATTGGTAATCACTCTATCAATTTCATAAAATTCACTTTGCCAATAATTCTACTTGTGTCACACTAAACAAGCTAGATTTGAGTTTTCAAACTCTTTAAGCCTATTATAATAGATTGCCCCTTAGCTCTTCCCTGATATGTCCTAAAAATTGGTGCTTTGGGTTTCTTGCTTGCTCACAAAGTCATTTAACAAAGAATTATGGCAACTTTTTCTCAAATGAGCATGATCAAAAACTAGTGAATGACTCATTTGTAACTTTCCCTTTTCTTACTAAACAAAAGAGCAAGCTCCCCAATATGCCATAGATTGCATTGAATATTTCAATTTTACCTTTGGATCAAAGTTGAGAAAAGAAGAAAAAAAAAGCATTAACAAAGACTAGTCTCGAACCTCCAAGACTTGATTAGTTTGGGTTGTCTTAGACTCAACAAAGTTAGGTATTTGGAATGTTTGGGTATTCCCTTTGGTATCATAACTACTGTTGTGGACAATTTGCAAAACATAATAGATAGTGTAGTGATCAAGACCAAGGCTTACGTTGTCAAAGTTATATCATCAACAAGAAAAAGGAAAATCAATGCCAAAGTTCTATTGCCACACAAGTTCTACTCTTCAATAACATATAATAAAGGTCACTAAAATTCCTAAAGCTTTTTTTAAGCTCATTTTCCAAAAAAAGAAGAAATCCATACATTCAAGTAGTGAATTGCTCTCAAATAGTGTATCTAGAAGCCATCTACAATAACCCAATATGCTTTGAATGTTTGAAACAACAAGTGAGCATATTTTGTTGTCATGAATTGCTTGGTGAATCGAGAAACCAAGAAAAAATTTATGGGTGAAATTTAGCCCATGGGCTAATTCTTGACCTTTTTCCCAGAAAATATTCAACAATTTCTATTTTTTTCTAAGTTGATTCACCCAAAATCCATGGGATAACATTTTTTAATCTAAAAATCACCAAAATTGTCCAGAAACTTTATAAAATCCTTAAAAATTTGAATCTTTTTACAAAAATATTGCCCAACATTTTATGGTTGGAAATTTAAGAATTAGTAGGTTCTCCAAGGTTTCTACACTTGAAGAAAATTATGGATTCTTAAAATTTTCCCTACCGGAAACCATCTATAATAATCCAATATGTTGTGAAAGTTTGAAACCAGTGTTGTCATACTCTTTTAAGACTCTTTGAGTTTGTGAGTCTGGCCAAGTCTGCTCTAAGCCGAGTACTCACCCGAGACTCTCTTGGTAGATTCAACACTCTCTAGACTAGACTGAGACAAGTATGACTCAGCCACCAACAAAATGCGCTCCACGCATGCAACTACCATTTTGACTTGTCAACAATTTTTTGGAGGGAAACTGAAGAGAGAAGTGAGGCATTTTAGTGGGTAGAAGCATTTACAAAGACATTTCTCCCCTCATTCTCTCATTCCATTCATCTTCTAAAAGCAATTCATTGTAAGTGTTCTCATAGTCATGCATGAGACTTGAGATTGGACTTGGAGACACTGTCTATTTTGATTTTCTAATTATGTTATGAGACTCTGAGTTGTGGTCGAACTTGGTATTATTTGTGATTTTGCTCAAGGAATCATCATTCAATTCCATATTTTGCATACAAATATGGAGTGTCAAATGTTGTATTATTCATTTCTATGAGATGATCTTATGAATTTATGCATAGAATGTGGTTTTATAACTTATATGGATTAAAATGTCATTAGTCTATTTTTTGTGTACAAAATTTACTATATTTTGAGTTTTTTTCTATTTGTCATGTCTTTTCCGAGCCTTTGCCAAGTCGCCAAGTCTTGTTGAGTCCCACACCAGCCAAGTCCAAGTCTAACAACATTGTTTGAAACAACAATTGAGCATATTTTGTAGTCCCAGATCTAAGAGAAGATTAAGCATCGTTAACATCTAGAGGTAACGCATTGCCTCATTTGCATTGGTAACAAAAGCCATTAAACAAGAGGAGGCTTCCTCAAACTTTATCATTTATGGCTTCCCATACAAGCGAAAAGAAGCAACTACCCATCAAGACATTCATTTTAACTCCTGCTAAGGTAAGTTTTCAAATCATTCCTCCATTCGTAAGACAGAGCCAAGAAAAGGTAGGTCAACTAACACCTCTCTAAATATACATCATTATAGCCAAAAAGGAAAATCCATGTAAAGGATCTCATCACTTGATGCCTTGAGACATTTCAAGAAATACCTAAAAGAAACAATTGAGTTGTATAATTTTGCTTCTCAAATGGTTATAATCAAGCAAGCTCACAAAAAACTCTTCAATGTTAAGAAGAGGGTCAATTTTATAGTCCAGAGATTTGTGTTGAGTGTTTCCATCAAGCATTCTTCATTGCTACTTTTAGTAGAAGAATGGGCATTGAATTAGTCAAGGAATTTTATGAAATAATCTCTTGCAAACAACCATGCCTTCTTACCAAGAAGAAAAAAAGAAGAGTCCATTATGCAAATCTAATAACGATACCCTAAAGCAAAGACAATATGGATTTGAGTAAGCAAACATAACTTGTAAGCAAAAGTGTTTAAACTAGATTAGGTCTCTAACAAAAGGGCAAGACCGATACTCGTACTTGGCCTATTATTCTTCAAGATATGATTACATCATCTAGCCCTCTGGGCAGAGCTCACAGTCGGATTGTGAGGGTCTTGAATCTTTTGGAGTCCATGGGCATTCAAATTGACCTACTCCCTCCATTTAGATATTCCTTAGACACACTTGACCATATTTTACCTATCAAACAAGAATTGAACAGGATCATCAGAGATGACATTTGCAGGCAGTTTATCCATATCACTTGGGTAAGCCATTAGGGTGGGTTATGCACAAAGATGGCCTTCTACATTGAGCACTTCTTGGAGCTAAGAGACACTCATTATTCAACTTCAGTATACCCTCCGCCATTGGAGGCATGCTCTTCACATTCCTCTAGGCCACTTCAAAGTGGGTTCTCGTAAGACTTCGGATAGAGACAAACCACAACATTGATCATTCTAACAGGATCTACCGCCTATGCCATCTTTAGGAGGTCGAGACAAAAGACCACTTCATCTTCCACTACACCATCTACTATGAGATCAAAGAGAAGTTCCATTGCCTTTTCAAGGAGATCCAAATCCTCACCAACTTCTTCAGATAGCCTGGCCAGAGATGCTTGGCCTTATACATACAAGAGGCCCTCAAGTTCTGAGATCATATTCTTCAGCCTACTACTCAACTAGATTCTACCCAACGAATCACTTCCTTCTTAACGGTGCTACCCTTAGGAAGGGGCACTAAGAGACAAACAAATCTTAGCACAACCTTAGACTTCAAATCAGTGTGAACCGATGGGATCTCCATCCATCCCCCGAGATATCAACGGCATGACTTGATCAAACCCTTACCCAAGAGATAAACAAGACCCCCTAGGCCTCAAGGACGGGCTACCTCCTCCAGACAGCAACGCAGTGGGAGGTCCAAACCCTCCACTAGTTCTTCCTTTGGACATCATAGTATTTTAAGTTTCCTTCATTCGGCCTCGAATGTTAGAAGAGATTGGTCTATTACATGATAGACCTCCCTTTACTTTTGGATTTACTTGCTCCTAGATCTTTTCCTCCTATACATATCCACATCCATGTGGTTTTTGTGCTCAAGATCGAGGGTTTTTCATGTCTAAGAGTTTTTCATGCTTCAACATAGACTACACGCTATATTCTACTTTATTTTATTTAAGTATTGCATTTTACCTTTTATAAGAGACCTTTTGGTACTCCTGCTTTGTAATGACATCATTGTACTCAACAGTCCCATTGACCTACTTTTTGTTGATTTTTCTGAGCAGCATCGAGAGCCCTTCTCTTAGGAGAATGGGACCACCTGGTCTGCGACCACGATGAAGACTTATCCCAGTGTTGAGTGACCATTCTGTTGAATGGTAGATATCTGGTCTGAGACTATGATATAGACCCAAATCTGCCCTGGGTAGACTCAACCTAGTGTTGAGTAGATATCTGGTTTGGGACCACAATGTAGACCAATCTAGGACTAATAGACTCAGCCTAGTTTTGAGTAGCCATTCTCTGGGAGAATGAAGACACTATAAGCCCTAGACTGAGTCTAGGCATGTGTGTTACACTTTGACCCTTGATCTATGGGCTTGGTGTGCTTCTCCAAGGATTAGCTACCCTTGGTCAAGTTACCCTAGTACCAGATCTAGGTGTCACACAGTGTGTGAGATAAAAGCATTAATAACTCTCTTGGTTTATGATGATGTACTTTTGAAATCAAAAAGGACCACAGGGGCACTTAGAAAAACGCTAAAGTCAAAAGTCAAAAATAAAATAGACTTTTTAACCACAGGAAAATGACCACAAGTGAGTCAAAATAAATAAGGACTTCTAATAAAAGTCAAAGGAAAAAATAAAAGTACATTTTTGGTAAAAATGAAAGTGAAATTAGGAAAAGAATAAAAATATTATTATTTTTATCTTTCCTAACCTTGTCCACTCACAAGTGAACAAAGGCTATAAAAGAAGATCAAGCCTTCTCATTTGATACACACAAGTTTTGCTCTCACAGGTGAAGAAGACTATCTTATGTTCAAACCCTCAACTAGGGTTTTATCAGCAAAGTCCATCTTCAGCATTTTTGCACAGCCATCTTCAGCATTCCATTTTTGAGGCAGCCATTGACAGATCTGGAAAATTTGGGCAGCCATTGACAGATCTGAAAAATTTGTGGGCAGCCATTAATAGATCTGGAAAATTTGGGCAGCCATTGACAGAACTGGAAAATTTGGGCAGCCATTGACAGATCTAGAAAATTTTTGGTTTTTACAGATCTGAGAATTTTTCATTTTTACAGTAATTTGGCAGACTGTTTTTGGACAGTCCCTTCTAGACAGATCTGGAAATTTCTGCTGCTAGGGCTTGACATTCTTGCTCTAATTTTTTGCTGAGAATTTTACTGTACTATGGTTAAAATCCAAATCTGGATTTGAGGAACTTTTTGAAGAATGTCTTAAGCTATCTCATTTACGAGATGAGCTATTAATGCTTTTGGGGTTTTTGTCCTTTGAAGGTTTCCCCGGTGAAAAATCTTGTGTCCATTTTGCTGATGTGATAAATGTGTTTTTGCTATACTGCTGATTTGTTTAAGTAGATCTGCAAATTTTTAAGTTTATGCTAATGCTAAAAATTCAACACTTTTGTGGTCATTAGTCGAACATTAATAAAATTATCTTATCTTATCTTATCTACCTTGTTCACTAAACTTGGCCCTTTGTCTAGCACCGTTGAGAAGGTACGGCAACAGCTTAAAGTGGCAATGCTATTTCATTTTGTCAAGGAAAGATATGAATGTTGGTAAATCTGATTACAAGTTTCTTCCACATGTCATTGGTAATCATGTTATGATTGCTGGCTATATTATGCAGATCCAAAACCAAGTAGAGAAAGTGCAAATAGCACTTGAAGTCTTGATCCCCTCAAAAGACCAAATATTCAACTGTTCATTGCATTGTGAATAGAATTCCTCTAAATTAGGGGGAAATGTATGGAAGCACAAGAAAACCTACAATATATGGGCAAGGTCACGCAAGAAACAAGATTAACAATAAATACCCCACCCTTGATACAGGCATTTCCTGGATAAACATGATGATGATTAAGGTGCTTGCACAAAAGATTATCAACTCCAATTGTAGCCCAAGAAAATAGACCCTGGTGATAATCCTTCTGCTATGCTTATCCATCTGCTTTGTTACTTCCATGTTTAATGCACCTCTGTTTGTTCTGCCTAGTGGTTTCAAACTCTCTCATTCTTTGAGGATCCTCATTTGTAAGTACATGTACATCCTTCTAAAAGATGTAAACCAGCATAGAATCTACATCCGTCTTAAACCCGGCTCTATCAAGCACCAAGAGGGATCAAATTTCTCGAGGTGTAAATTTTTTATTATTTAGTTTACATCTCAAGAAATTTGATCTCTCTCTGAGCTTGATAGATCCAGGTTTAAGATGGGCCTATGCTGGTTTTAATTTTTTTAGCTTTTGTGTAAAGTTTAAAATTGAGACAACATATACTGCCAAATAGCTTTATTTTAATTTTTTGTGTCACATATGTTACATTGCATTGCTTGACAACATCTCCCTCGTAATGGACTGTAGAGAACCTTGCCGCTCTTGATGAAATCAGCTGCTAGGGGTGTGCTTCCATAACATACTAATGTTATTGTGTCATATTTGTAATTGTTACCAAATTATGAGATAAATATTCAAAATTATAAAACACAAATCTATATGTTTCCTCACATTTGTGCTGAATTGAGAAATAAGTGTGACAAAATAGTAGAAGGCTCTAGCATAGAGATCTTAATATTTGATTAATATCAAAGCAAAGAAAATGTCAGAGACAACACACAATGATAAAATGTTAGTGACCAGTCTTCTTAGGTGATTGGGAACAAGATTCAATATAGGCACATTCTGACATCAGTGCTAAAGTTTGTATGGAATGTACAGTTGTAATCTAAAGAAAAGAACTTCCAAGAAACAATTGCCATATCTCACCCTCAAATGATTAGTACATATGTGCTTTGGCATAATCATAGCGGTATACAAAGGAAACCTTGATAATATAAGTGATTTTGCACACTAGACAGGTATGTCTATCTAAAAGACTCAACCAAATGAGACAAACCATAATATAAGAAAACAATGTATTTTTAGCAATGCAATCATTTCCCTGAAGTTCTATCTGCTTTAAAATGCAATGCATGATCTACCCTACCTGTAAAATCTGCAATGCTCTCTCGAGGGATTCACAGCTCTTGATAATATTTGGTGATGATTCAGCCATAGCTTCCCGAGAAATATCAACATAAGACAAAGCCATTGCCAACATAACATCCCGTTTGAAGGATTTGGGTAAACGCTCCTGCAAAAGCTTTTGTCCAGCCTGAATAACAACTTCCGCCTCTCCCACTTCTTGAAGCAGGCACAGTGCTCCCGGAACCTGCCAATGGATGTAAAACCTTAAAATATGCATAGCCATATGCCGACAACAAAAGGGTTTTGAATGCTAACATTTTTTTGCCTTTTAAAGTTTCGTATAAATCTTTCAGGATATAAGTAAATAAGGAAAGGATTCATTCTGTACATGCACTTCCAACCTCATGCACACCAGCATAATCACTTTCTGAGTGAATTGGAGCTAGATGAAATTTCTGCGAAAATGACTGCTCAGATTTGTTCATGTAATTTCCAGGCAACAGCATTCACAATTTTGAAGTTATCAGTAAATAAATAGTCAAATTAATGTGAAACAAAATCCTCGACAAGGAATATGCCACTTTGTATTTTAGTAAACTTGCAATTAAGAAAGCATCACAAAGACAACAATCGCAAGGAAGGGTGCCCACATAGCACATGGGAAACTCTAAGCAATATCAATTTCAGAGTGAGAGAGAATGCTATCACATCTCCCTGGGAACTTGCACCACAAAGCCAGCTTCCAGATTGGCAAAGCTTTTGGTGCATGTAGTACTTTAAAGTATATACAACCACCTCCTCTTACACTTGTTGCCAACTTTAGAACAGATTCTAGCAAAGAAGGAACCAATCGACCTGCTAACCTCATCTGCATGCCAGTAAATCACCATATGATAGCGAGTAATTATTATTCGGGCCAGACATAGTGGAAATATTCAAGTGTATACCTTTACAGTGCTAACCTAGCAAGGAAAAGAACTCTCCAAAAACACAGTGATTTCCAAATTCCAATGTGCAGTACAAGACACAAGTGACTTTCAATGTGCAATGTAAGCCCACTGTCACCGGGTTGGAAACACTTCCAATTTAACAGAGTTTATACCTCAGCTTCCTGGTTTTTCCAATAGATGAATTTTACAAGGGACAGGGGCTTGATAAATTGGTCCAACAAATGACATACCTCTAAAAAAAGTATCCATGTGTTTATCAGAGAGCTTGGCATGAACTAACGGGAGGCCGGTCTCAAAATACACATGTGCATCATTATCAGTGTAACTTTTATGGATTTAGCGGGTGGGAAGACTATGGGTGTGACGTGAATGCCCTTGGCCTTCTACTGGTATAGACAACACAGAGCAGAGAATAGCCACGACACAAAACCAAAAATCACATATTGTATCTGTTTATATGTAGAGAAAGGTAGAGTAAGATGGTCTCGTTAACGTTCATGAATGCTACCTGTATATGTCTCCTTTTGCTTTTAAATTCTGTTAAATGGAATCCTGGTCATTGGCACAACACAGAGCATAGCACATCCACAACAGAAAACCAACCAGAAAATCACATATTGCTAATGTAAACATATAGAGAAAGATGGGGAAAGATAGACGGTACCGTTAACGGTCATGAATGCTACTGTATGTCTCTTTTTGCTTTTGCTCAATGAAATCCTGGCTACTGGCACGACACAGTGCAGAGCATGGCCACAACATGAAACCAATCAGAAATAACAGATTGCTACTGTATATATGTAGACCAAACAAAAATAACGTGTTGCTACTGTTTATATGTACAGAAAGATGGTCCCATTAATTGCCATTAATGCTACTGTGAATGCCTCTTTTTGCATCTGTTTATATGTAGAGAAAGGTAGAGTAAGATGGTCTCGTTAACATTCATGAATGCTACCTGTATATGTCTCCTTTTGCTTTTAAATTCTGTTAAATGGAATCCTGGTCATTGGCACAACACAGAGCATAGCACATCCACAACAGAAAATCACATATTGCTACTGTAAACATATAGAGAAAGATGGGGAAAGATAGACGGTACCGTTAACGGTCATGAATGCTACTGTATGTCTCTTTTTGCTTTTGCTCAATGAAATCCTGGCTACTACTGGCACGACACAGTATATATGTAGACCAAACAAAAATTGCGTATTGCTACTGTTTACATGTACAGAAAGATGGTCCCATTAATTGCCATTAATGCTACTGTGAATGCCTCCTTTTGTATCTGTTTATATGTAAGATGGTTTCGTTAACGTTCATGAATGCTACCTGTATATGTCTCCTTTTGCTTTTAAATTCTGTTAAATGGAATCCTGGTCATTGGCACATCACAGAGCATAGCACATCCACAACAGAAAACCAACCAGAAAATCACATATTGCGACTGTAAACATATAGAGAAAGATGGGGAAAGATAGACGGTACCAAACAAAAATTACGTAGATGGGGAATCCTTGTCATTGGCTACTGTATATATGTAGACCAAACAAAAATTACGTATTGCTACTGTTTATATGTACAGAAAGATGGTCCCATTAATTGCCATTAATGCTACTGTGAATGCCTCTTTTTGTATCTGTCTATATGTAAAGAAAGGTAGAGTAAGATGGTCTCGTTAACGTTCATGAATGCTACCTGTATATGTCTCCTTTTGCTTTTAAATTCTGTTAAATGGAATCCTGGTCATTGGCACAACACAGAGCATAGCACATCCACAACAGAAAATCACATATTGCTACTGTATACATATAGAGAAAGATGGGGAAAGACAGACGGTACCGTTAACGGTCATGAATGCTACTGTATGTCTCTTTTTGTTTTTGCTCAATGAAATCCTGGCTATTGGCACGACACAGTGCAGAGCATGGCCACAACATGAAACCAATCAGAAATAACAGATTGCTACTGTATATATGTAGACCAAACAAAAATTACGTATTGCTACTGTTTATATGTACAGAAAGATGGTCCCATTAATTGCCATTAATGCTACTGTGAATGCCTCTTTTTGTATCTGTCTATATGTAAAGAAAGGTAGAGTAAGATGGTCTCGTTAACGTTCATGAATGCTACCTGTATATGTCTCCTTTTGCTTTTAAATTCTGTTAAATGGAATCCTGGTCATTGGCACAACACAGAGCATAGCACATCCACAACAGAAAATCACATATTGCTACTGTATACATATAGAGAAAGATGGGGAAAGACAGACGGTACCGTTAACGGTCATGAATGCTACTGTATGTCTCTTTTTGTTTTTGCTCAATGAAATCCTGGCTATTGGCACGACACAGTGCAGAGCATGGCCACAACATGAAACCAATCAGAAATAACAGATTGCTACTGTATATATGTAGACCAAACAAAAATTACGTATTGCTACTGTTTATATGTACAGAAAGATGGTCCCATTAATTGCCATTAATGCTACTGTGAATGCCTCTTTTTGCTTTGCTCAATGGAATCCCAGCCATTGGCTCCATATCAAATAAATAGAAATATCATCGGAATCGATGCATATCTGCAAAAATCGGGCTGCCTGCATTTATATGTGTGAGAGCTAGTTATTATTGGATAATCATGAGATCACAATCAAGCTGAAGGAAGTTTCCGGCAAACATAAACCTGTATTTAGTTATTGGATAATCATGAGATCAAAATCAGGCTGAACGAAATTTTTCAGCACACATCAACCTGAGTTTAGTCATTGTATAATCATGAGATCACAATCAAACTGAAGGATATTTTCCAGCACACATAAACCTGCGTTTAGATGTATAATCATGAGATCACAGTCGAGTTGAAGGAAATTTTTCTACCACACATAAACAAGTAAAGCAAATTTTAAATTTTTAGACGACACGTAAACAAGTAAAGCAAAGTCTCCAACACACACCTGCGTTTATAAGTCTGAGATGTATAATCATGAGATTAGTCAAGTTGAAGGAAATTTTCCACCACATACAACTACAAGTAAAGCAAATTTTTCACCACACACCTGCGTTTATATCAAGTAAAGCAAATTTTCCACCACACACCTGCGTTTATAAGTAAAGCAAATTTTCCACCACACACCTGCGTTTATATGTGTGAGATGTATAATCATGAGATCACAGTCAAGTTGAAGTGTACAATCATGAGATCACAGTCAAGTTGAAGGAAATTTTCCACAACACATAAACAAAGTATATATGTGTGAGATGTATAATCATGAGATCACAGTCAAGTTGAAGTGTATAATCATGAGATCACAGTCAAGTTGAAGGAAATTTGCCACCACACATAAACAAAGTAAGAAGGACACCATGGAAATTTGCCAGAACACGCCTAAACAAAGTAAGAAGGACACCAAGGAAATTTGCCAGCACACACCTAAACACACACCTGCGTTTATAAGTGTGAGATGCATAATCATGATATCACAGTCAAGTAAACGGAAATTTTCCACCACCCATAAACAAGTAAGGACACCATTTATTGGTAAGCAAGCATACTCACCCCTCAACAAATCAACAATTGTGTGAACAGGAGTTAAAACCCTCACCCACATTGACATAACAAATCATGGAGTTTATACGTTGCCACCTACCAATTCTCGCAAACAAATGTGGGATAGCAAATTGTTGTTAAGTACAGTAAGTTTTTAGCAAGGGCTTAAACATAAAAAGACACAAACCCCACAAGCCAAACTTATGAAAAATGAAATTGAAGTCTAGAACAAACTATAATTACCTTGTTCCAGGGAACCTCCCTCATCAAGGTTTCAGTCTCATCTTCAATGAGCCCCTGGTTGTAATCTCCTCTCGAACGAGGATTCGCCAGCGTGTCACAAGCACTTTGCAGAATCTGCCTGCGACCCGTGAGAGCTTCGTCGCTGTAGCCTTCATGGGGAACCGTGCGAACTCTTGCCTCGTAAGCTCTCTTTATCCCATCCCCCAAGTAATGGGTTTCAGCTCCTAATACCTGCGACTCCATTCAAATTACCCTGTAGGTCAATACTCCAGTAGATTAATTATCCAAAATGATGAAACAGAAAACCTTTAAAAATAAGAGAGAGAATATGTGGGCACACTTGGTAGAAGTCAATGGGGAGAGTAAATTGTCTCTCAGGTGCCAATGTAACAACAGAGCTAGAGTCAGTTGGGTCATTGAAGTCGGAAAAGAGCCTCTCTGCCCATTTGCTTGCTGTGCATCTCATTTGTCTGCGTGGCAAGCTCTTTCTCCTCCCTGTGCATCTGCGGCTGTTGGGTGGAAGATATATCGAATCCGATCTTCTTTTGATGTTATCTCCATCAGGAAAGTTGTGCGAAAAGCCAAGTCTGTGACAGGGCGCGAACTTGAGAAGTGCCATTGTCAGTCATAACCAGTGTGGAACTGTGGTGCTATGAATTGAGATAAGGTTGTGCTTCGATTTGCTTTGGGGTTGAACAGGGCCCTCTTCGGACTCGAATTTAACCTAGATTGATTTGAGTGAAAACACTTAAAACCCGAGGATTTGGAATTGTTGTGACGCCAATGCCAAGTAGTCACTTTTTGGTCATAGTTCCGATTTTGATCGAAAGATGTGAGTGCAATCTTGCTCTTATAGAATAATCAGTTATTTGGAGGCATTTCAGATTTCATAAAATTACATTTTCATCTAACCTTGAGGATAAAAAATAACATCTTGGTATGATTTTTAAGGTAAAATAATATAATTATGAATATGACGCCATTTATTCTATCCAAGTAGGCTTATGCTAATTCTCAACTCCAAGTTTTAATTTATTTTTATTTTAATTTTAATGAAAAAAATATCAAAATTATTTTTAAATTTCACAAAACCTTTAAGCAATTATTCAAATGTTATAGACAAATCCCACCCATTTCATTTTTCTAGAGGTATGTCAAATTCCATTTTCCTATGGAAAATTCCACATTGGACAAACTTAAAGGTCCATGAAATAAAGACAAAGAGCATATAGTTGACACTAATTATAATTGCCTTAATAAATTTATTAAGAGCACTCTTACAACATCTTCACATCATATCAAGTCTTGGCTTTATTAGAGAAGTTCTTGAAATAGAAAAATGCCCTAACAATTTTAACCAAAAAGATGGTTATAAACTTAACAAAACATAGAAATTTTTAATACATCATCTTGATCATTAATGGCCCCAAATCCATTTATTTTATTTCCTGTATTTTTATTTTCTCTTCTAAAATTACTTTTATATTCTTTTTAACTTCTTTAAATATATTTCACCTAATCTCCATTCTTTTATATTTTTATCATATTTTATCTATTCAATATTTCTTTCCGTGAATCATAACTAGCAACAACCATATTAATAATATTAATATGACTGAATACATCGATAGGCGTATATTTTAACGGGTTCAACTATGAGTTATCCATGCATAGCTACATGTGATCACCCATCATTCTTCCTGTTACCTGCTATGAACTACCTGTTATCCATTCAACAACTACGAGTTATCCTTGTGTTCATGCATCAATTACAAGTTATCCATTTATCAACCATCAATTATTTTTTATATTCCTTTTTTATCTCATATTCTTATAGTTATCTGCCATGAATTGTTGGTTATCTATTCATCGGCTATTAGTTATCAATGCATCGCTACCAGTTATTCATTCATCAGATACCATTTTCTTATATTCTTTTTTTTATAATTGTTTATTTCAAATTTCGAACGGCTGCCATAGAATCAATTTCGACGATACATTGTCTCATCCTTGTGCAATCCTAGAAAAGTATAGGTCGTAGTCCACCCCAAATTCTCAAATAAAAATACATATTGGTGTAATTAGTTTTTTATTCATTTTTATTCTCTAATCCTAATGAGGGTGGAGTGTTTGTCGAAGATGTTAATCGTGATGATAGGTGGAGTGTGTGTTCACTCAAAAATGTCAAAAATATGTTGCATCAATTTCTTTTGATTAAATCAAATAATAGTTCATTTCTATTTTTATTTAAAGAATAATATTTTAATAATAAATTGTTTGGAAACATTGTAAAATTTGAAACTTTTTTTTTGCTTTCCATAATACCAATTGGAAAGCTAAAAACATGAGTCTCGTTATAGGTAAGCACTAACAACAATATTAATTCCTTTGATATCAGGTCAAAATATAAATTCTAACCTTATATAGAGAGTTGTAATGCTGAAATGTGTGTTTTGATAAATTATTGTGTTTTCTATTGCCTACACTCCTAAGACAATGTGTGCTTTTGCTAAAAGAAAAACACTGCCCGGTAGAGGTTTTTGTGAAACACCTCCAAAAAAACTATTCATTTTCCATTTATATTGGAAGTTACTAGCAAAGGTGAGCAACTAGAGGTTTTAGTGGAAGTTTTTATGTTAGTGCGCTTAAATTGTCTTACGCACCCAAGTGTGCTCACATATAGATTGCATTGGTGTGTTCCCTTGGTAGAGCCTTTATGATCGTTATTACTATTATGTAAGCAAAATTAGTTTAAATCAATCATAAGCACACTCTAATCAGTGCATCTTTCAATTGTAATTGCATTGATATGGCAATATATTAGACACACCAAATAAGGTTTTGTTAGGATCCCGTGCCAACCCTTCTGTTTACTTTGTTAGTATATTTTTGTTAGACGCATATGTTTTGTAAGTCGCCCCATAGTATATTGTATTATCTGACATTCATGGGGAGTAATAGTTGTTTAGATTAGACAGTATATAAGTACGTGTTTAGGCCAATGAAAGCATCCACGAGCTATTTTGTATTAAGCTTGCTTAAAGGAGGTTTCCCCCTCGAAGTGGCCTATGATCAATAAAATCTCTTTCGAGCTTCATTATTTCTGTGATATTGTGCATTTTCATTGTTTATTGCTTCATTATTTCTGTGATATCGTGCATTTTCATTGTTTATTGCAGGAAGTTCCTCACATCTGGTATCATAACACTTTCTTGGGCTCACCGGGTGGAATTTCTACCAAATTATTTTCTTTTGTAGTGCTTCTCGGTGCTGTGATTATTGCAATTGTGCTTCTTCTTTGCATATGTTTTGTTCATTGTAGGTTCGGATCAAAGAATAACCGTATCCGATTAACTATGGGAAGTACTTGGGCATAACCCTAAAACTCATTGTGAGGAGTACCACAAGAACCACGAAGTAGCTAGCCCTTGAGACGACTTGTCAAGCGAAAAGGGCAACGAACCCTACCTGATTGACTAGTTTCCACCCGTGAGGTAAACCAAGAGTTGTCGTTTGTGGCAAAGCGGTTATTATTTTTACCTGAGCCGTGGAGTGACGGGTACTGCCCCAATACACAAGTTGTTAGACAACATTGGTGGCTGAGTAAATCCCCTGAACCTTTAGGAAGTTGAACATACCTCGGGTCCATATCTATTTCCACGGATTGCATTTTTCCAGAGCCACCACAGACCAATTCTGTCGAACCGTACCGAAAAAGAAAAAAAAAACAAAAACAAAAACAAAACAAAAAAAATTTAAAAAAATTTAATAATAATAATTAATTAATAAAAAAAAACTAAAAAAAATGTTTGTTGGCCATATCTCTTTGTTTGAGCTCTGTTTCCCTTGAAAATTCATTAGAACCCCCATAATTCCATTTTGCATATTTCCTTCCTCATGGACCCTATCCCAAATTCCACTTCCCGAAGCCTGAAATCCCACATTTGTTTATTTTTAGGGTTTGCCATAACTTTTTTCGATTCTCACCCACTCGCCTTCAAATTTTGCCATAGTGTTCATTTCCCATTTATGTTTCTGTGTCCCTTTCTGACAAATTTTCCCATTCTTTCACTCGCTTCTGAAATTCTCATTTTGTGCTTCCTTGTCTCTCAGAAAGTGTCCAAAACCTAGTCAAACCTCAATTACCCACCCGAGTTTTTCCCAAATCCAAATTTTCCTTTTCTAAAAACCTTTATGTTTTTGTTTTTTTACCCATTTCCCCCTAAAAATAACTCATGGTTATGGTTGTAACCCGCGCAGGAGCAAACAAACAAATGGAAGATGAACTTGTCGCCCTCAAGACCAAACTCCAAGATCTGGATGAAAATTTTCTTAGCCTCCATCTTCAACATTGAACCATGGACAATCGACGATAGCCCGAGTCTTCTGCAGACATTAGGTTCTCTTATTCCAACAATTTTCGTGGGCTGAAACTTGATTTTCCTCACTTCAATGGTGATGATCCGACTGGATGGATTTACAAGGAAGGACAATATTTTAGTCTGCATAACACTTTTGATGTCAATAAAGTCCCACTCGCATCCTTTCATTTGGAACATGAAGCCCTTTAATGGTTATGTTTGTACATAAAGGCTCATGAAGAGCCAAACTAGACATATTTTTGCCAATTCCTTTTGCAATGATTTGGCCTTAGTGTTTTTTATGACTTCACAGGAGCACTCACCAAACTTCGCCAAACTGGCACTGTGAGGGAGTGAGTGTCAGACAAAATTTTAAAAACTAGCCAATCACACAAAAGGGTTGTTTGATGCATTCCACAGGATTTGTTTTATCGGTGATTAGAAGGATGGAATTCAATCTTAGGTTAAAATGTTATGTCCCAACACAATGATGAATGCCCTAGCGTTGGTTATGTTGGCGGAGGACAAGATCATGGCTCAACAATGCTCCAAATCCACTTTTGTTCCATTCAGAAATATGGTTCCCCAAAGACCTCCAATCCCGCCAACGTATAGAACTACTCTTATCAAGCATTTGTCTGAAGCTGAGATGTAGAAACGTAGAGAAAAAAGGCTGTGTTATAATTGTGATGAGAAATTCACCCAAGGACATCGATGTGCTGAGCAAAATCTCTATCTCTTAGATGTAGATTCTCTGCTTGCACCTGAAATTTTCGAACGATGCTCAGGATCCAGCAGATTATGAGGATGACAATTAGTAGTTGCATGTTGACCCTCTTGCTCAGGATGACCATCCAGAGATATCTCTCCATGCATTAACCGGATTCACCACCCCACAAACCATGCGGGTTAAGGGTTTCTTCAAAAATATCCCTCTTACAATACTCATTGATTCTAGTAGCACTCATAACTTCATTGACCCTTGGATCGCCAAACAGGTTGATTGTTTTGTCCATCCTTGTTCTATCTTTGAAGTCATTATTGTCAATGGGGGCACCTTATCTTGCAAAGGGATGTGTCGTAATGTGTGAATATCTATTGGAGATTATAACTTGCGCTCTAACATGTTTTCCTTGCCCTTAGGCGAATGTGAAGTGGTTTTGGGAACTCAATGCTTATGTACACTTAGACCCATTTTATGGGATTTTGTTGAACTTTGGATGCGGTTTTCAGTCAATGGGAAAAAACACACATTGAAGGGCTTACAACCAGGGTCTCTTAGCATCATCAGTTCACATCGCATGGAAAAAATCCTTAGGAAGAATTCACATGGTGTCATTGCTCAGCTCCATTTCATTCATATGCAACCTTCAGCGGTCTCAACTACTCCCTTGGATCCACAACAAATTTTGGATCGATATGCATGTGTTTTTTTTGACCCAGTGGGATTTCCACCTTCTAGACCAAAGGACCATCATATTCC
This sequence comes from Pseudotsuga menziesii, assembly GCA_001517045.1. Lineage (NCBI taxonomy): Eukaryota > Viridiplantae > Streptophyta > Pinopsida > Pinales > Pinaceae > Pseudotsuga > Pseudotsuga menziesii. The sequence goes on along the minus strand of LPNX010466394.1, from coordinate 136,610 downwards.
ACTCCTTCTTGGAAGTGTCCCTCCCAACATCAATCCCTATCGCTACCTGTTTCACCAAAAGACAGAGATTGAGATGCTTGTTCGGGACTTACTGAAGCAAGGTAGTATTCGCCCTAGTACCAGCTCCTTCTCTTCACCATTTCTTCTTGTTCAATAAAAAGATGGGTCATGGCGCCTTTGCATTGACTTTAGAGCACTTAATCACATCACAATCAAGGATAAGTTTCCAATTCATGGTGCTTATTTTTTCTCCAAGTTGGATCTTCATTCTAGGTACCACCAAATTCGAGTTCATGATGATGATATCCCTAAAACAGATCTCCACACACATGATGGCCACTATGAGTTTTTGGTCATGCCATTTGGCCTCATGAATGCTCCTTCCACATTCCAGGTATTGATGAATAAAATATTTCGGCCCTTCTTGCAGCACTTCATTATGGTCTTTGTTGATGATATCCTCATTTATAGTAAAACATGGGTTGAGTATCTCCAACATCTGGATATTGTACTACAATTTTTTTGTGATCATCATCTCCATGCCAACCAATCTAAATGTGTTTTTGGGCAGGAGGAAGTAGAGTATCTCAGACATATTATTTCAGCACAAGGGGTTCGCGTAGATCCTACCAAAATAGATGCCATGAAAAAATAGTCACATCCTCAAACACTCAAGAGCCTTCGTGGGTTTTTGGGACTGACTGGCTACTACCGCAAGTTTTTCAAGGATTATGGGAAAATCACAGCTCCATTAACAACTCTATTGAAAAAAGGATGTTTTTACATGGACACATGTTGTTGAGTGTGCATTTGACAAACTGAAACAAGTTATGTGTACCACACATGTTCTAGTTATGGATTTTTCCAAGCCCTTCACTATTGAGAGTGATGCTTACGACAAAATGAACTTGGTGTTTTTCTCCTTCAAGATTAACATCCCATTGCGTTCACCAGTAAATCCCTTTCCGGTAAGAATTTAGCCGCCTCTACATATGAGAAGGAAATTATGACTATTTTGCATGTCATACAGAAGTGGAGACCAACCTATTAGGGAATCATTTATGCATCAAGACCGATCACCAGAGTTTGAAATATTTCCTAGAACAACGGGTCTCATCCCCAACACAACAAAAATGGGTTAGCAAACTCATGGGTTATGACTATGAGCTCACTTACAAGAAGGGTAAGGGCAATCTTGCGGCAGATGCTTTTTCTTGCACATTTGATGACCACATTTCTCTTTCAGTTATTTATATGCCTATTCCAAATTGGTTACAATCTTTTCAGCAAGGCTATGACTCTTCATTACCTGAAATCATCCAACGGTTGGCCAATAACCCTTATGTTGTACCACGTTACTCTTGGGATGGTTCTTCTATGAGATACAAGGGTCATCTGGTGCTTCCCCATAGCACATATCTTCAACATGCTATTTTCTATGAACTCCATTCTTCTCCATCGACAACGAACTTTGGGTTCCTCAAAACATATGAGCAGGCACGGCGTAACTTCTTTTGGAAGGGAATGAAATGGGCAATTCAACAGATGGTGGTTGAATGTGATACATGCTAGCGAAAAGGGTGAAACGACACTCCTTCTTGGACTGCTCGAACCTTTGCCCATCCCTACAAGGATTTGGAAAAATATTTCGATGGATTCATTGAAGGCCTCCCTAAATATGGAGGGAATATCGTAATCTTGGTTATGGTTTATCTCTCCAAATATAGCCATTTTTTAGCTCTTAGCCATCCATATACCGCCTCCTCAATCGCACAATTTTTCATGGACCAGATCTTCTGTCTTCATGGAATCCCTTCTTCCATTGTCTCAAACCGTGACGCAACTTTCACAAGTAACTTTTTGACAGAAATATTTCATCACACTGGCACCAAACTGAATACGACTTCCGTATATTGCCCATAAACAGATGGTTAGACTAAAGTTATCAACAAATGCTTGGAAACCTATCCTTGGTGTTTCACCTCTCAACAACAACATCAGTGGGAAAAGTGGCTCCCTCTCACTGAATGGTGGTATAATACTTCCTACCTTACTGCATCTAAAATGACTCCATATGAATCAATTTATAGTCAGGAAACATCAATGCTCCTTCCATACACCCACCCCCAACAGTTCACCAATTCAGGCAGTTGACACGGTTCTCTGAAACCAAGATCAAATTCTTCACATTTTGTAGGACACTCTTTAAATGGAAAGAAACTGAATGAAACAATAAGTCGATCAACACCGTTTTGAGTGCACTCTTCAAGTCGGCGATATGGTGTTTCTTCGCCTACAGCCTTACAAGAAATCCTCCTTGAAACTCAAAGGGCATCAGAAGTTGTCTCCAAAGTTCTATGGTTCATATAAGGTTCTTCATAAGATTGGGTTTGTTGCTTATAAATTGGAACTTCCTCCTTCTTCTCGCATTCATCTAGTGTTCCGTGTCTATTGTCTTAAGAAAGTTATTAGCACCAAAAACAAAGCACAAACTGTTTTAGCATAACTAGATAATGAGGGATCCATCATTTTGGAGCCAAAGACCATCCTCAATAAGTGCACTCATCAGCTTCACTCTCGATCTATCACAAAGATATTAATTCAGTGGCATGGCATGCAACCGGAGGATGCTAGATGGGAACCACTCCTTCAAATTCAGCAACAATGTCCACATTTAAAGCTTTGAGGACAAAGATTTTCTAAGAGGGAGGGAATGTTAGGAACTCATGTCAACACTTATCTTTACTTTGTTAGTATATTTTCGTTGGACATATATGATTTGTAAATCGTCCCGGAGTATATTGTATTATCCCACATTCATGGGGAGTAATAGTTGTTTAGATTATACTTAGTATATAAGTACGTGTTGAGGCCAATGAAAGCATCCACAAGTTATTTTGTATTGAGCTTGCTCAAAGGAGGTTTCCCCCTTTAAGTGGTCTGCGATCAATAAAATCTCTTATGTGCTTTGCTATTTCTGTTATATCGTGCATTTTCATTGTTTATTGCAGAAGGTTCCTCATAGATTTAGACATTTTGTTGTACAATATTGGTTTATAATTGAAAAATACATAAACTTATCTATGTGGTGTGATATAGGCCACACTAGTGCATTCTCATTCTCAATGGATCGATGGTTGTTATTATTATTATGTTATAAAATGTTGGTTTGAACCAATTATAAGCATACTTAAGTCAATGTGTCTTTAAACGAAAAGCACACCAATGCATCATTATATACGACTCACCAAATAAAATTCGTCCATTTTGTTATACAATATCATTTTATTTAGAAATTAGCATTCACTTATCGATGTGCTACTATGTAAGGCACGTCGATGCGTTCCCATTAACAATGCATCATAGGTAGTTATTACTATTCCATGATACAAATTGTTTTAAATAAATTATAAACATACTATAACCGATGCATCTTTAAATCATAAGCGCATTGATGCATCATTATATAAGACACGCCAAATAAAGTTTAGACATTTTATTATACAATATCAGTCTTTGTTTTAAAAAATTACAAAAACTTATCAATGCGCTTAATAATTATTAACGTCGTGGTGCATGCTAACCCATGGCACACTGACATTTAAAAAAAAAAACTTAACAATGCGCTTAAAACCTAGGAGTTCACTAGTGCATCTTAATATCAAATGTGTTGAAGCAGGGTTAAATAATTACCAAACCATAATTTCATTTTTAATTTCCCTTAAGTGTTTCAAACCATACAAGCACTAATGTTCACCATCCCTCTATTATCACCCCATTATTAGTGCTATACTATTGTCAAATTTCTTGATTCCTATGTTTCCTTGGTGGATTTAATTTGTTTTGAAATTTTGGAAAACAATACAAAATTTTCATTTGTTTTTCTATGCAACAAACATGCCATCTCAGCAAGCAAGAGAACAACTAAATTGATTGTTATCCCATCATTTATATGGAGCACTGAAAAAAGTGTGGGATTTTTTTCTTTAGTTGCAAAGGTGCACACTATTTTATTGGATGCATCAACATAATGAAACCTATTACCAATAGGGATGCATTGCACATGTTAATGTGAGTTAAATAACTTGAACTATTTTTTCAACTAAAAAAAGGTGATGTATTCAAGTCATTCAACTCACACCGAACTATGCATTGCATCCCTGTTATTAATAGGTTTCATTGTGTAGAATGCTTCCAAACACATAGTGTGCACCTTTGCAGCTAGAGAAAAAAATTCCCACACTTTTCCAGTGCTCCATATAATATTAGGAGGCATCATTCATGGTGCTCCTATATATTGTAAACATATCATTGAGTTCACTTTTACTACTAAAATTTTCTTCGCCTATCAATGGTTTAGAAAATGTATGAAGGCAATATTGGTAGTGCTTATGTGCATACCAAGTGCACCATAAAGTTAAATTTAATAATACATTTCCCCGCCCTTATCATTGTGCTTGTAAATATAAGGGGACACTTTAACTAGTGATCACTTACATCGTAAGTGCATCGATAATCAAACCAAAAATTAAATTGTCTTGGCCTTGTTGGTATGATTCAAAATATATGGGTGTACCATTCTCTATGTGTTCAATCAAATAGAGTGCACCATTGAAGCCAAAGAATTAAAAAAAAACATGCGCTTTATTTAAGTGCTCTATATAAAATTCAAAAAATCATTCACAATGTTCCTATATAGTGTAAGTGCACTATCGAGTGCAATTTTATTAATCTAAATCTCCTCCGCCTATCAATTCTCTAAGAAACGCATCGAAGAACTGTCAATGGGAATGTCCAAAAGAAATACTTCATAACAACTTCATCCGTCATGTGTATGCCATAACACCAATTCCAAAATAGTATCCCACCAAAACTGTTAACAACTCATAAGTTCAACACAAAATAACCATACTACCATACCTCGCAAAGAGCCTACAAATCAGCATAAGAGCTACCTCAAAAGTATGCAGAAAAAATAACAGTGGAGGCTCAATTGACCAGAGTCAATCACATACCCCTCAGAGAGTTCCTCCCAAGAAATTACTCCTCCCACAAGACCAATGGACAACTTGAAGAGACCATCATCCATCTTGTTGAATTCACGATAAATATGGTGGAAGGAAAGGTTATAAAAAGACCCAATTAGTCGTTTGACATGACCCAAACAGTGATGCAAATCCACAGATTGGATAGAGTGGACCTCATTGACCCAATCCACAATAATGTTGGAGTCCCCCAGCATCGAGAAACCATAAAATTTATTCTTCCTAACAAACCATAACAGACACCAGAGAGCTAGAAGTTCAACTTTAGTGTTAGTGCCCATACCAACATCCATCCGCAACAGGAACATGTGATTCAAATCCAGCTTGAAAACCATACCAGCACCACAATGGCCATCCTTCTTGACCCCATCAAAGAACCCCAACATTTTATTTTCATCAAAAAATGGAATTCTGATATGCCTAGTTATATCTTTAGTCACAGTGCATTCGAAATCCAATAAACTGGAGAAAGCCTTAAAACAAATGCTGTGAACTTCCACTTGACCCTGCTGAAAGAGAGAAAAATTTCGAGCTTTCTAGACATCCCACATAATGACCATAGGATAGTCAATGGGGAGAAGAGAGGACTTAATCCAAAGTTTAAGATTCCCCTCCAAACCTTTACACCCCCAAATCAGAGACAAGTTAAAGCATTAGCAAAAATGAGACCATACCTCCTAAAAGAAAGGAAAATCTCCAAACAAATGCTCCACTGACTCCAGAGATGATAAACAAAGTGTGCATATGATCCAAGAGGATATTGGTGGCCACCTGTCTATTCCACTTGGACCCCCACCATTGTTTATTTCAGTTTTCCAGTTTCCTTAATTGTAGCACAATTTACTATTTTTGGTAGTTTTCGGGCCCTAAACTTCTGAAGTCCTTTTGAGGCCCTAAACGACATTTTTTTGGCATCGAGTCCTTGAATAGATCTTTCTAACGATGCATCATTTGAGTCAAACAGAGGCAG
>LPNX010466394.1:114870-130586 GCA_001517045.1 Pseudotsuga menziesii | reverse complement strand
TTCCATTGTTTCTCAATAATATATAGGCCTTCGAGCCTCATTGTAACACAGAGTTCAGAGGCATGTAGCTACCACATCTCTTCTCAGAGATAAGCTACCAACAGTGTAGCTAGTTTATTTCCATTCTGTATGTAAACAAGTTTCAGTTCTTTGATTAATGAAATGAAGTGTTATTTCTACTTCATCTTTGTTATTTGTGTATTCTGTTGTGTTCCTGCATAAATCTGGATCAGCATATGCCCAGACCTGAATAACCTCTGGTATGAAGTGAATCCCACATCAAAATATTATGATTAAGACAAAGCCAAGACAAGCATTTAATCTTCCATGGAAGTTTTGCTTTCCAAACCAAAGAAAAACACCAACAGGAATCATGTTCCCATCGCTGCTCCACCAAATATTGATAAGCCAGTTTGGTTGAAACAATACCATTTTTCTTATTAAAAGGCCACACCAACCGTTCACTTCAGTTGATCAATACAACACTAGTTGAGTACAAATGGGAGACATAATTATCCCACTTCAGAGCCAAATCCCCTTGCAATCTTAAAACCTTCGACGAAATCCACCCTAGATCCAAATAATCACATACCACATAAGCCTGATTGAGAACCACAATATTCCTTTGATGTAAATGAGAAATAAGACCGTGAGATATCTTGAAACAATGAGATAAACCAACAATCGGATTGACCCCGATAACTACTTGATTCCTTCTCCCAACTTGAAAACATATATCAGAGAGAATGAGGGGTCACGCAGATAGCAGGCTTCGCCAAATAACCAAGGAATTAGAAACCTTAGTGTGAGCATCACACAACCAAATCTCCCAGGGCAATCTTCTTAAGTATTTAGCCTTAACCACGTTCCGCCATACCCCAGGAACATAGAGACCCCTCCATAAGCTTTTAGCACACAAGGACGGATTAAAAAGACCGAGTTGTTTGATCCCCTAGCCACCCCACGATTTCAGCTTGAATAAAGACTCCCAACCTACAAGATGAAACTTACAAAACCTTCTGAGTACCAACCCACAAAAAATGAAAAATAAGACTTTTGATTTCAGCGATCACCCCCTCTGGGACACAGAGCATGGAGAACCAATAGACAAGGATACACTGAAGGACCGAGGTGATCAATATAAATCTTCCCCCAAGAGATAGCCACCTCGACAACCACTTGTTCATTCTCCTCTGAAACTTCCCAATGATCCAACACCAATCCTCCCTTTTGTAGTTATTTGGCTTAAGGTAATACCCTAGGTAATTTAAACCAATATCCAGATGCTGCATCTTAAAAGGGAGGAGGATTGAGAGGTTATAAATTAAACTATGATCATTGCAATAGAAACTAACACAATAATTTTGCGGGTTTAAAGACATGCCAGATGCCCCACAAAAAGTATTAACCAATTCATAATATGAACCCATTTAGAAAGAGATCCATCCCCGAAGATCAAAACATCATCGACAAAGAGAGTATGAGTCAAGAAAAGAAAGCATGTCACTTTAATTCCTTTAATCGACTAATTCTCTTTGGCCTTAAGAAGAAGTCCATTGAGGCCCTCAATAACTAGTAAAAAATGATAAGGCGAAAGCGTACACCCTTGGAGGATTCCACGAGATCCCTTGAAAAAAGACAAAGGGGATCTATTGATAAGAAAAACAAAACTGACAGAAGAGACACAAGCCATAATCCACTGAGAAATTTGAAAAGAGAGACCAACTTGTAGCAAGATAAGACGAATAAAAGACTAGTCAACCTTATCATAATCATTCTCTAGATCCAACTTGAGAATGAAGGCAAATAATTTCTTCATCTTCATTGAATGCATAACCTCCTGAACAATCCCAACGACATCCAAAATTTGACGATTAGGCAGGAAACCAAACTGCTCAGTAGACAAAAACCTTCCCAGAGAAGGTTTCAACCTATATGCAATTATCTTCAAGGTCAGTTTATGCAAAAGATTACATAAAGAGATCGGTCGATACTCACCAAAGGAAACATGTGTGTCCACCTTTAGAATAAGAGTAAGAAAAGTGGAGTTCAAGTTATCAGGGATAATGCCAGACCTCCTAGACTCCTCAATGTCTTGAACTAGATTGGTTCCCAGAAGATTGAAAAATTGAAGATAAAATTCCATCATCCAACCATTAGGCCCTAGACTCTTGTCCTTGGAAAAACCCTTCAAGGTCTCAAAAACCTTGCTCGAAGTGATAAGACCCCCAACAACTTCACAATCAGAGTTGTCGAAGAAGGAGGGATATTGCTTAATAGTTTTCAACTCATCACAAATATTGGTCGACTTTTGATCACGGTAAATATTATAAAAGTAATTAGTGGTCACAAACTTAATAGAATTGGAATCATACACATCTACACCCCCAACTCCTTTTGCTTCCCAAATAGAGTTGGAAAGACGACGTTTGTTGGCAAAATTATGAAAGAATTTAGAATTATCGTCCCCATCCTGCAACCAAATTGACCGACTCTTTTGCCTAAGAGTTTCATCTTTAAGGGCAATAATTTTCTACTTTCACAAACATAGATCCTGCAAATACTTTTTCTGATCCACAGAGAAAAACTGATCATCAACAACCTCCTCCAAAGCCTGAATAGAGCCTTCGACCTCACATAAGGATCTATTAATTTACTTCTTCATGTCATTTTCCCAGCAGATCACCAGCGAGAACAATTTGTTCCATTTAAAGATCAGGCTTTGGATCAGATTAAGATGAAATGAAGCTTCCATAGAAAGACCACCCTATGATGAAAAAAAGCACTCCAAGAAGATTTTAAAAAAATATTTTCTTTCCCTCTGATTTTTTGCATCTCTCTGCGTTGAATCGTTGCTTGCTGGAGTGGAGACCCTGGTTCTTTGAGCCTCTGCTATGTGTGGTGTCCTTCTGCTCGCAAATGCTGGTTTTGGTGCTTGGATTTGATCAGTTATGGAGGTTTCCTGCATTTTCCTTGGGTAAGAAGCTCTCATTTTGTAGAGCTACCTTGGCCCCTGTTCTTTAAAGGCCTCACAGTGTAATTCAACTCATTTTGAAGGTGAAGGGAATAAAAAGGGTGATGGTGCAGAACAGTTGAAAATGGGGTTTTTTCACTCCAAGAACGCCTTTGAAATTTTTGCAGGTTGGATTCAAGAAATTCCTGGTTGGATTGGCTCTATCTTGCTTGCTTGCTCTCTGTGGGTCGGTTGATGTCTGATCAGCTTTGGTTGGTGACTAGATGGCTTGACCGTTGGTGGAAGCTCCTCGCCTTGTGCAGATCAGCTCTGATATTTTCTTTAATCGGTTCTGAAGTGCTGGCTGGAGTTGGATTGCTGGCTGTTTGCAGGAAGTGTTCTGGCTCTTGCTGGTGGAGGGAGTGGCTCTTCATGCTCTTCACTGATATGTGCTGAGTTCCCTACAAATTGTATAGATTGGAATCCATCGCGGCATACTGGATTTTCTTGTATTTTAAGATTGCAGGGGGGGAGGCAACTTTACGCTCCAAGAATCAGTTTCAACATTTGCATTGGAGGCTAGATCCTTGCATGCCTGGTTCCTATTGAAGGCCTCTTGGATTCGTTTGTAAGAGTGCAGAGGCCCTAGCCCTATTGGTGGTTTGCTCTTTTGATGATTCATCTACTTCAAGAAGATAATAATAGATTGATATTTTGAACAGATTTTCACTACTAGATCAGGTATTGGCTTCTTTTCCAAGATTTTGATCCAACTGTGATTTTAGCTCCAAGTTTCTGCAGGAGGCTAGGTGGATATGGAGGAGGAGGTAGATTATTCATCAGATGGGGTAAATGACAGTGATATTTTTGTAGTTGGCGGTTTTTCTGGAGCTTTGGATTGGCAGGGGACTTCAGGACCTCTGCTGTCAGGAAGGGGGCCAGGGGCCTACATTGGGCTCATGGATGAAGTGGGGATGGAAGGGCATGAAGCATGGCTTTCAAACCCCAGGATATCATCACCCAATTCTGTGGTTTTGAAGGGTTTGGAGGCGGATGTAGCTCTTTTCAAGACCACTGAGGGTTTGGGTGTGGGCAGGCCGGACCTTGCTGGACTTCTCGGACGTACTCTCTCACCTCAGACTGGGTTCTATACAAACTTCCCTGCAAATTCTTCGGAGCTCCCAGTTGAGGGTCTTTCTCCTTCTCTTGGAGGTGGTCCTAAGCAAAGAGGGTCAGCTAAGGAGGGATCTCAAAAAGGTCCAAAGGCTGTTAAAGTTAATAAGCGTAGGGATAAGCTGGTGCTGGGGGTGGACGTTACATTGGAAGAGGCTGAGGATATGTCCATGACAGCAGTGGTGGGGCATGTTCGTGGCAAACATTTTGGATGTGGTTTTCTCCGGAGGTGGGCAGCCGAGCACTGGAAACTTTTGTTGGATTCAGCACCTGAAGTTAGGGTATTGACTAAAGGGTGGTTTTCTTTCATCATGCACAACAAAGGGGAGGTTGATGCTGTCCTGGGGAGGCAGTGGTCTATGACTGGGGTTCCTATTGTCTTGAAACGCTGGACACCTTTTTTTGATTCACAAAAAGAGAAGATCAACAAGGAGCCCCTGTGGGTAAAACTTCCAGGATTTCCTATGCACTTATGGAATGAGAATCGCTTTGCTGAAATTGGGAATTTTCTGGGTGAATTTGTTTGTGCTGATTTATCCTTTTTGGAGACTGGTAAGTATTCGGTTGCCAAAATATTGGTAAAAATCGATCTGCGTCAGGGACTCTCATCTGAAATAACTGTTCAGACGAAGGATGGGGACTTTGTGCAATTTCTGGACTATGTGGGTGTGTTGTTTAGGTGTCATCGCTGCCATTCTTATGGTCATTTGGTGGCCAGCTATTCGCTTCCTTTTAGGACCAGCAAATCAATGGTGGATGATGATTTAGATGGGCCAGATGCTCCTAAGGAGGTGGGGGTTACTGCTGGTGTGGGGGTATTGAATTCTGGTATTTTGGCTGGTAGGCCGGTGGTCAAAGAACCAGAGGTTCAGGCTGAATCCAGAAAACTCCCTTTTTCATCAGTCATGTCTTTGTGCGAAGTGGACAATGGCCAGAAGGTCCCTGGGGGATTGTTTGATGACAGAATGGGGGCTGGGGATAATGCTTTGGTTTCTTCAGGCTCCAGGAAGACTTCAGTGCAGGAAAATTCTCAAGGGGGCTCATTTTCAAATCCCTTGGAAATGGATTTTATCCCTTCTCCTGTAGTCTCTGAGGATATGGGGGGGGGTTTATCTATTGGTTCTCCTTTAGCCAGCCCGACAATCCACTATTCGGTTGCTTCTTGTCCGTTGCTGTCATCTGATTGTGTTTTCACCCCTTCCATTGTTTCTACAAATATCTCTACCAGCTCTGAGGGAAGAAGTATCAGATATGCTCTTAGAAGTAGGGAGATATCCTTTGAGGGGTCGGGGGGGAAAGGTCTTCCTGAGTTGTCCATGCGTGTGGTGGGGAAAGGCCGAGGCAGAAAATCTCTTTTGTCCAAAGCATAAGAACGGGCAAAGGTGGATTTAGGGATGGGGACACAATCTTCAATTGAATGGGCACTTAGAGCAGTGAAGGCCTAGGCGGGGTCACCCAAATGAAAGTTATGTCCTTTAATTGTCGGGGGTTGGTGAGTCCCCTCAAAAAATCGTCTCTTCGAAGGCTGGTGGAGTTAAATCAGCTGGATGTAATTCTGTTACAGGAAACTTTGGGGTGTAGTGAGGAGGTTGTTAGAGTATTAGAAGCTTTGCTTTCTGGTTGGAAGTTTGTGGCTGTGGATGCAAGGGGGCGCTCTGGAGGTCTGGCCTCAGGGTGGAAGGTTCAAAGTTGTAGGTGTGATTGTTCTTGGGGAATTTCTTCTGGTGGGGGGTTGGAAGTGTGGGATGCCGTGATTGGGAAATCTCTCACGATTCTTAACATTTATGGGCCATATTTGAATAGAGTTAGCTTTTGGGACTCTTTGCTCAATTTGGACTTTATTGAAAACACTGATGTTATTATGGGGGGAGACTTTAATCTTTCACTGGGAGCCTCTGAGGTCTGGGGGCCTAGAGCTGCTCCGGATGTTTTGGTAAATTTTTCCATTCAAGCTTTTGCGAGGAAGGATCTTCTGGATATACTTCCACCAAAGATAGTCCCTACATGGAGAAATAAGAGAGCCGGGGATCAAAGGGTAGCTAAGAGATTGGACAGATTCTTGGTGGCTGAATCATTGGCTCTGGGGGTGGATCTTGTTCGGCAGTGGGTGGGGATAGGCGAGATTTCTGATCATTGTCCCATTTTTCTGGAATTACGGGGTCATCGGAGGAAGCCCCCAAGTCCATTCGAATTCAACTCCTGCTGGTTGAAGGAAGAGGGTTTTCAAGCTTTGGTTAAGGAGTTGTGGACTCTTCGTCCACAAAACTCTCTGGAGCATGCAGGGGTACATTTTTATCAAAATTTGAAATGATTAAAGGAGGCTACTATTTCTTGGGCTCATGCTAAGAGGGTGAATGATGATAAGACATTGAGGGACTATGAGTTGGCTATTGACAGGTTGCTTCACAGTCCGGGGATGGGGTTTTTGAATGATCAGACTAAGGATGAACTCCTTATTTTGGAAAAGAAGCGGAATGTGATTCTCTGTGAGCGAGAAGAATTGTGGAGATTGAAGAGCAGAGTAATCTGGCTTCAGTGTGGAGATGAGAATACTAAATTTTTTCAAGCGTATGCTAAGGGGAGAAAATTTTCCAATTCTATTTGGGACTTGTCTTCGGCAGAAGGGGAACAGGTGTCCAGTTTCGATGGGCTGGCTGATATGGGTGTGAGACATTTTGGGGATTTATTTACTGCTCAACCTGAAGTTTCTATTGCTGAGGTCATTCGGGTTGCACAGCTTTTTCCCCGCTTTGTGGATGAGGAGGAAAACAGGCTTTTGATGGGGGAAGTTTCGATGGAAGAGCTGTCTCTGGTGCTTCATTCATTTCAAAAAGATAAAAGTCCGGGGCCTGATGGATGGCCTGTTGAATTCTTCCTAGGTTTCTTTGATTTCTTCGGTAAGGAGCTTTTTTCAGTTGTTGAGGAATCACGTAAGGCTGGGTTTATCCATGGACCGCTCAATTCTACTTTTATTGCTCTTATTCCAAAAAAGGATAAACCTGCAAGTTTTGAGGATTTCAGGCCCATCTCACTTTGCAATTGTATATATAAGATCATCTCTAAGGTAATTGCAAAAAGACTCAAATCTGTATTGTCCCATCATATTTCTAGCGAGCAATTTGGGTTTTTGGAGGGACGTCAAATACATGAGGCTATTGGAGTTGCACAGGAAGGTCTACATTCTCTGAAAGTTCAGAAACAGAAAGGAGTTGTGATCAAGATTGATCTCTCAAAGGCTTTCGATCGGGTCAGTTGGCTTTATCTTAAGATGTTGCTTACACACTTGGGCTTCTGTTATGAATTTGTCAGATGGATTATGGCTTGCATCAGTACAGTGAGTTTTGCAGTTCTCATTAATGGAGCTGCTAACCCTTTTTTCCAAGCAGGTAGGGGTCTTCGACAAGGGTGTCCTCTTTCTCCCCTTTTGTTTCTTCTTGTAGCTGAAGGTCTCAGTCGATTTATTTTGGCTTCAAAAGCGAAAGGGGCTTTTCGTGGCATTGCCATCTCCCAGGTTTTGTATATTTCGCACCTTCTTTTCGTTGACGATATTTTGATTTTCACTAATGGGTCGAGACAGGATATTGATAAGGTGTCTGAAGGACTAATCCTTGTACAAGCTGCTGCGGGTATGGTTGTAAATATTGAAAAATCCACTATTTCATGCTCGAATTTATCTGAGCAGGAGACACATAGAATTGCTCTTCGTTTGCCTTTTAGAATGTTGGATTTGGATGCTGGGATTAAGTATCTGGGGTTTTTCTTAGAACCGAACTCTTACCTGAAGGCAGATTGGTACTGGTTATTGACAAAATTGGAAAAAAGACTTCAAATCTGGAGTCAAAAATGGCTCTCTCGGGCTGGGAGACTAGTTCTGATAAAATCTGTTTTGGAAGGGATTCCCGTCTATTGGATGTCTCTTGCATGGCTGCCTAAGGGGATATTAGAACAGATTCGCAGGCTGTGTTTTGCTTTTCTGTGGAGAGGTAAGAGTGATCATAGGGCTCTGGTGTGGGTGAGGTGGGAGAAAATTGTTGTTCCAAAAGCTTTGGGAGGGTGGGGGTTAAAAAATATTTTCCTTTTTGCAAAGGCATTAGGAGCAAAAGTCTCATGGAGACTTATACATACACAGAGTCTCTGGACTTGAGTGGTGTATCATAAATATATTGCTCCTCTGACTCTCATTGAGTGGATTCGGATGGTAGACAAATCTCGGACAAATTGCTCAGTGGTCTGGAAAGCAGTGATAAAGCATTTTGATTTGGTTGGCTCTGGTTTGGTGTGGAGTATTGGTAATGGGCGAATGGTTCGTATTGGGATTGATCCTTGGGTAGGCTGTGGGGGGATTTGTGTCCTCCCTGAGGAACTGAGGCTACACTTGGAAGTAAGAGGGTGTCTTTTTATTGCTGATATTGAGGATCAGGAAAATTCTACTTTATGGCATCAAGGATGGATCAGTGCTCAGAGACTTGAGATTCATGATGATCTGCTTGAGGCCTGGGGGGGCTATATTAGGAAGTTAAGGGTTTCAAATGTCAGATTGACTAACCGGGATGATGTATTGGTTTGGGACTATCATCCTTCAGGGTGTTATACTCCCAAAAATGGTTATATTCAGCTCAATGTGATGGCTTATAACAGAGAATTGGTTTGGTGGTGGAAACAGCTGTGGAAGATAAACTGCCCGGGTAAGGCCAAATTACTTTTCTGGGCTATTTCAGAAAATAAGGTTCCGACTTGGGACATTTTGCAAAAGCGATTTCTTGAAGGCCCTGGTTTTTGTGCGCTATGTCGGAAGGCTGAGGAAACAACTCTTCATCTCTTTGTTCAATGTGCTTATTCTCAATCTATTTGGTCTGAGGTGGGTAAGCAGATGGGTTTCAGTGGGGGGTGGCAGGGAGATTCTGTTCTCCAAGCTTTTCATAGATGGTGGTCAGGCCTTAACTCTCTCCGTGCTGTTCCTTGTATTATTGCTTGGGGGATTTGGATAACTCGCAATAAGATTATTTTTCAGGACTGTCGAATCCCGATGGAATCTGTTGTGGCTCAAATCGTTGCAATTATTCAACATTTCAGGGAACCTGAGCAGCCTCTCAAGCTTAGGCCTGTGCGGGAGGAACAGATTGACAAAGATATCCCTTGGGGCTTCTTTGATGGAGCCTCTCAAGCTCGGCAATTGATTTGTGGTGGGGGTGGAGTTCTTTTCAAATCTGAGTCTCATTATTTTCATTTCTCGGCTGGTTTAGGGAGGGGAACAAACAATTATGCTGAATTAATGACACTCAGGCTTCTGCTTTTATTTGCTTTAGAACAGGGTTGTTTGTCTTTACAAGTCTTTGGTGACTCTATGCTCATTATTGAATGGGCAAAAGAGACTATTCAGTGCCATGTGATGATTCTTTTTCCTATACTGGAGGAGGTGCTCCGCATTAAACAACATTTTAATTATATTTCTTTTAAACATGTTTATAGGGAACAAAATGGGGTGGCTGATCAGCTATCTAAGGAAGCGACGCTGTGGCATTTAGACTTTGGAATCTGGAGGATAACTGTTCACTCTCTAGCGGGTACATACAACTATTATCATCGGCCTTTTCATGAAGTTGTTGTGCATCAGCATTGAGCTTTGTCTTAGTTTTTTGTGACCTGTCAGTTTTGGGTTGTCACCCTTTGTTTCTAGCTGCTTATATCACGGTCATGGAAGCGTGGCAATGGTTTTTAGCGGTTGAGGGAATTGTTTTTTGGATTGAGATCATGGGATTCTCTGAAGAGTTCGAGTTTTTCAACTTTTGGCTGGCGATCTATGCCTGTCAATTGTTGGTGCTGATGTTTTATCACGGCTCAAATCGTGATGGATTGGGCCAATGGAAGCTTGGCAGTGGCTTTGCTGTTATCATCGGCCATTTCATGAAGCAGTTTTACAACAACATTGAGCTTTGACTCTGATTTTTGTGACCTAGCATATTTTTACTTTGATTTGGGTTGTGATACTCATTTTTTCTAGTATCTAGCTGAGATATGCTTGTATCAGGGAAATCAAATTGTGATGTGCTGATATTTTACTGTCAGGGACAGTATACAAATTATATGCTGTGGTATCGAGCTGCTACAGGATGGGATCGGCCATTTTCTGTCAATGTTGGCTCAGAATACACTTTGTGAACTGAGACAACAAATGTGACCTGTTTTCGAGCTGCTACAGGATGGGAATGGCTCAGATTGTAGTATAGCTTTTATATTACAGTATGGGACAGATAGCAAATTTGTTGTGGTACTAATACAGTTTTTTGTGATCTGTCAACTTATATGGACAGTTTAGTGAATTGGATACATTCCAAATTTAGTGAACTCTCTTTTGTGGATTATCTGAGACAGCAAATGATAGTATTTCTGCTGCTGGGTAGATTTGTGACCTGTCAACTTATATGGACAGTTTAGTGATTTTGTGAACACTCTTTTGTGGATTATCTGAGACAGCAAATATTGCTAATAGTATTTCTGCTGCTGGGTAGAAATTTTTTGTTAATATGAGACAGATAATATGTGACAATGTAGGGATCCTAGTGATCCTCTTACATGTGCAAATGTAATTTTGTTCTTTTTTGAAATAAAATTATGAATTTTTTCCGAGGAAAAAGAAAGAAAGACCACCCTAGCTCTCCACAGTCAACTCATTAAATGCATCTTCCTTAAGCTAAGTAGGATTGAACTTAAAAGGATAGGGACAAAAACTCTTGTGAAAATCCAGTTGCGAGATTACAACTTTATGTAACACCCCGGTTTTGACCTCGTTGGATTAAATGTACATGATGTATATATTGTAATGAATCATGGTATGGAGCTAAAGGCAAAAGCCCCACCATTGAAGGGAATCGTTGCCGATGATATATCATGGTATACGACACATATTAGTTGGCATCATGTAAATATGCTTTTTAATAAAACAAATCCCAACCAGCTATGTCACTGCAACCATATTGAAAAGGGCATGATATTCCTAAGGATAGGGAGGGGGAATTATCAAACCTTGAGCCTATGGGGAAAAGCCATGTGTCAGCTATTAAACCCCTTTACTTGTCAACCACCCTTTTTTATTTGCTCACCTTCCCCTGTCTTATCCAACTACCACCTTAAATGTTTTGCTGTTAGTTGGGGCAGTTATTGTTGGGGAGTGGAGTGTGGCAGGACTGTCAGTCCTTGCCCACACGCACACTCCATTAGCAGGTTGACCCTCACGCTGGCAGGAAAAAAAACCACGACACCCATTATTCCATTCTCCCCACAACTGCATGGGCACTCTCCCACTCGCAATTGTTCCTCATGCAGAGAGTTGGGGGTGCCGATTTGGCCATTGACGTTCTGGGCTAGGGGCGAGTAGTTTCCCTACCGATTGTGTCCTGTGTGTATGATCTTTCGCAGGCACGGGCTGAGAGTTTGTTTAATTTCCCATTCTCGAACTATGTAAGTTGGTTGTGTTTGCTATTATGTTTTGGGTTGCTATAGGTTGTTATGGAGTTGTTTTGGCCGCGACAGGGCCAAGAACGACTCAGGAGTTACTTTCCCCTATCCAAGCTATGAATAGCTTGTTTGGCTGCATGTATGTAGTGGTTGGTCTTCAGACTGTGTTGGAGTGGGGATGAGGGCTTGGTTTGCTTGATAAACCTGGTGTGTTTGGGAGCCACACAGATAGAGCTAGAGGGCTGGCTTTCTTCTCCACAACCCCTGAATAACACTCGAAGGGAGGTCAGGGTCTGAGGGACTGTGTAGCAGAGAAGGGACTGATTTCCTTGTGTTGGGTGTGTGTGGGTGTTCTAGAATCCATGCTAGTTCTAGTGTAGGTGTCCTTAGCTCTGCAATGAGCTCACCAACTTAGCAATTAGCCTTTCCCAGCTTCGTGATGGCCTGATAAACCCAACTGTGTTGGCTTGGCTGATCTGTTATTTTGTGTATCCTTGGCTATGTGTAAGCCTGCTTGTTCCTTATTCCTTGGGGAATCATGCCCAACTTGGGGGTGGCAGCGTTGCTGAGAGATTAAGGAGTACACTGGTCTATGGTTGGGTGGAACATTGCAGTGATGTAGCTGGTTGCGGGATGAATCCTTTATAAGATAAGTATTCTTGACCAATTTGTCTCTGCATTTATATTTATAGCGTTGCTGAGAGATTAAGGAGTACATTGGCCTGTGGTTGGGTGGAATGTTGCAGCGACGTAGCTAGTTGTGGGACGAATCCTTTATAAGATAAGTATTCTTGACCAATTTGTCTCTGCATTTATATTTATTGTTTAATGAATGATGATGAACATGTTAAATGCTTGTATGAACGTATGTTTGCTTCTGCTGTATGATAAATGACTATGTATCTGTGCATGTTCTAGTTCAAAGCATTTTGTTTCAATTTTTTTATGTATGTTCATGTTCATGGGGCATTTAGCCCGGATGGTTAATGGCATGGTAGCGTCCTCTTCGCCGGTCGGAGGGTTGGGGACATTACATTGTGGTATTAGAGCAAAGGTTGCAGCATGGGCCTGAATGGGCCGTGAGAACCATTGACAGAGGCAGGTTGCCAGAGCGCGGCAGGAAGAAATCTGTTAAATATAGAAAATTTCGTTGAAATTTTTTCTAAGTGCTGAGCTCGTCGGCCATCGGAGGACTAATAGGGAAGCTCCTCCGATACAGCGGAAAGCATAATTGGAAGGCCACCCGACGAGGGGCAGGTGGAAAGGATTTCAGAATTTTTTCCAAGTATTAGACCATTGGCCCATCGGAAGACTTAGTGGGAAGCCCTTCCGATGCAGCGGACATATTAGTTTAAGGATTGTCCGATACAGACCCCAGCGACGACGAAATTTAGTTGATTTTATCGGCGAAATTTAGAAGAAGTCTGAGCCGATACATCGGTGAAAATTAGCCGATGGGCTAGCCGACACAGTGGTGGAGGAAAGACGAGGAAAACGCCGATACGTCGGCTCAGTTTAAGTTAAATATTGCCAAAAATTAGATGTTGGAAGTGTTGATAGGTCAGTGGAAGGTAAAGGAAGTTTCGGCAAAATTAGTGGACGAGAGCACCGACGCGGAAGAGAAATAATTTTTTTCCAAAAATTCGCTTAAGTGTTGAAAGCGTCGGAAGAAATTAGTTGTTTGGACTGCCGATGCCATCGACGAAATTTAGTTGATGACGCAGTCGATGTGGCGGCGGACAAATAAGGAAGTTTTGCCGAACTGTCGGTGAAAATTAGATGATGAAGCCATCGATGCAGCGATGGACGTCAGAAGAAGTTATTTGTTCGAATCACCGAACTGTCGACGAAAATTAGATGATGAAGCCGTCGATGCGGTGGCAGACGTCAGAAGAATTTAGTTGTTTGGATCATCGAAACGTTGATGGAAAATAGTTGATGAGACCGTCGATACGTCGGAGAAGGTTAGTGGATTGGTCCACCGACGTGCCGGAAGAAATTAGTTGTTTTGATCGTCGAAGAAGGTCGGAAAACATTAGTTATTTGTGAGTCTGTCGTTGCGGCTGTCAACTGGACTATCATTCCGACGGCTAGAGCTTTCAACCACCGATCACTGACACATAGCACTTAGTGGTTTCGCCCGCCAACGGATGTCATGGTCCACGGAATTTTGGATGGTTGCCCGTCATTGCAGATGCCAACGGAACTATTCACCCGATGAACAATGCATCCGACCGCCGATACAACATAGTTCTTGGCAGCGCCGATAACAGTCCGGAAGCTTAGACCACCAAGTATCTGATGCATCGGAAAACTTTAATTGACAGAACCACCGATACATCGAAAAATTACAGTTGAGAGGGCCGTCGATGAGCGCCGGAGGAAATTTGTTGTTTTGACCGCCGAAGTGTCGGGATTTTAGTTGGGATGAGACCCAATTTTATACAAGGAATTTTTTGGGTTTTCAAGTGGGATTTTCAGCGAATCTCAGTTGTTTTTCAATGGGTTTTTTTATTTTTTTTAGCAGATTGTGAGTGGATTACAAGGATGAAAAGGAAGAAACACCATAGGGATCGCTCTTGGGATGAATTTAAGAAGGCTAGACCTCCTACATTTGATGGTGAGGTAAATACTAGACAAGAGGCTGAAGCTTGGCTTCTCAGAATAAAGAAGTATTTCCAAGTTCAGGATTATTCGGGAACCATGAAGGTAAGAGTCACCATATTCAATCTGAATGGAAGGGCATCCATTTGGTGGGAACACTTCAAGCAAGTAAAGAGGATCAGTGAAAGGAGACTGAAGTGGAAACAATTCAAGAAGTATTTCAAGCAGAAATAAGGAAGGCTAAGTATTGCTATGAGCAAAGCAAAGGTAAACCTAATTACCATAAGGCATGGAAGGACAAGAAGAATGAGAAGTTTGACCAAAGAAAGAAAGGTTTCAAACCTTCTAGCTTTAGGAATCAACAGAAGCAGCCATCCTAAGCTACGAGTAAGCCAGTTGGAGTGTCAGGAGAAAAGCCTAAAGATCCACATCAAAATAGAGGATCACTCCAATGTTGGAAATGTGGAGGACCCCACATGTGCAGAACTTGTCCACTCGAGAATGAGAGTGCAAGGCCAACTTACAACATTCATGAAGTAGAAACAGTGGGTCAAGTAGCAAGGGTAGTCCCTAGGATTTATGCCGCATTGGAGGATCGCCAGGCAGATCACGAGTCAACTGTGGTTGAAGTTGCAGGTAAGATTGTTGAGCAATCTGTTTCTATTTTGATTGACCTTGGTTCTACTCATAGTTACATTACTCCTAGAGTAGTGGATATTTTTTCTTTTAAGAAAGTAAAGCATAGGAAATATTGGTTAGTTCAGCTAGCCACTGGAACTAAGAGAAAAGTTAGTGAAGTGGTAGAGAAATATCCATTGGTTATGAATGGATTGATTACTTGTGTAGATCTGAATGTTCTACCACTTGGTTCCTATGATGTTCTCATTGGAATGGATTGGTTAGAATCTCACAGGGTAAAGCTTGACTGTTATAACAAGACTTTCGAATGCATGGATGAAGAAGGAAACCCAGTAGTTGTGAAAGGTATTCCAAAGGTGATTTCAGTAAGGCAGGTTTCAGCAATGCAGTTGAAGAAGTTCTATAGGAAAGGTTGCCAGTTGTACGCAGCTCATATTTTGGAGCCAACATGAGATGAAACTCTTAGGTTGGAGGACTATCCGGTGTTACAGGAATTCAGGGATGTGTTTCCTTATGAGATTCCAGGACTTCCTCCAAAGAGGGACATTGATTTCACAATTGAACTTGTGCCGGGAGTAGCACCAGTGTCCAAGACACCCTACAGGATGAGTACACTGGAGATGCTAGAGTTGAAGATGCAACTGCAAGAGCTGTTGGAAAAGAAGTATATCTGGCCGAGTGTGTCTCCTTGGGGAGCACCAATTATGTTTGTAAAGAAGAAAGATGGTACACTCAGGTTGTGTATTGATTACAGACAGTTGAACAAGGTTACTATGAAGAACAAATCTCCTTTGCCTAGGATTGATGACCACTTTGATCAAATGAGAGGAGCAAAGGTATTTTCCAAAGATTGACCCGAGGTCTGGTTACCATCAGGTGAAAATCAAGGAAG
>LPNX010466394.1:64323-114792 GCA_001517045.1 Pseudotsuga menziesii | reverse complement strand
ATGAGTTTGTAGTGGTACCATTTGGTCTCACAAATGCACCAGCTACATTTATGTGCCTTATGAACAATGTCTTCAACAGGTATTTGGACAAGTTTGTTCTTGTTTTCCTTAATGACATTCTTGTTTATTCTAAGAATGAGGAAGAACATGAAGAGCATTTGAGATTGACATTGCAATTGCTCAGGGAGCATTAGCTGTATGCAAAGCTGAGCAAGTGTGACTTCTATAGAGATAGAATTCAGTATTTGGGTCACATTATCTCAGAAGAGGGTATATCTGTGGACCCTGAAAAGATTGAAGTGATTATGAATTGGCCTACTCCAAGAAATGTGTTAGATGTAAGATATTTTATGGGACTTGTAGGATACTACAGGAGATTCATTGAAGGATTCTCCAAAGTTGCACATGCCATTACTTCTTTGCAAAAGAAGGGGATAAAGTTTGAAAGGACATCAAGGTGTGAAGAAAGCTTCTAGCAGTTGAAGAGTCTCCTCACCAGTGCACCAGTATTGAAAGTTGCAGACCCAAAGAAAGATTTTGTGGTGTGTACCGATGCATGCGGACAAGGGCTTGGAGGAGTCCTTATGCAAGACAAGCACGTGATATGTTATGAGTCGAGAAAGCTGAATTAGCATGAAAAGAACTATTCCACTCATGATCTAGAGCTTGCAGCCATAGTACATGCCCTCAAGATGTGGAGGCATTACTTGATGGGCAGAAGATTTGAGCTCAGGATAGACCATTGCGGTCTGAAGTATCTATTTAATCAGCCTACTCTGAATGCTAGGCAAGCGAGATGGCTGGAGTTTTTATGTGAGATTGATTTTGAAATCAAGCATATAAAGGGAAGAGAGAATAAGGTAGCTGATGCACTCAACAGGAAGGTGCAGGAAATGCATGTGGCATCTCTTAGTATTTTCCAATTAGATTTGAGGCAGCAGATTGTTGATCACGCTACTGGAGACGAATTGTATGAGCTAGTAAAAGACAAATTGCAGCAGCAAAGTATTGAGAAGAGGTATGAGGAATATAAGTTGGAAGAAGATGGAATTCTTACTTATAAAGGTAGAATTTATATTCCAAATGTAGAAGATTTGAGGAGGGTTGTTATGGATGAGATCCATCAAGCCCTGTATTCTAGTCACCCAGGATACCAGAAGACGATTGCTACCACCATAAAGCAGTACTTTTGGCCAAGAATGAAAAAGGATATGGATGAATACATTTCAAGGTGCGTGAAGTGTCAGTAGGTAAAGGTTGAGCATCAACACCCAGCAGGTTTGTTGCAGCCTTTTCCAGTTCCAGAATGGAAATGGGAAGTTATTTCCATGGATTTTATTACGGGATTGTCGATGACTTGGAGACAACATGATTCCATCATGGTTGTGGTGGACAAGTTAACTAAAGCAACACATTTTATACCGGTTAAGTCTACACATAAGACTAATGACATTGCAAAGATCTTCATGAAGGATATTTTCAAATTGCATGGATTGCCTAAGGCAATAGTTTCTGATCAAGATGTCAAGTTTACTTCCAATTTTTGGAAGGGGTTGTTTGCAGATTTGGGTATAAAGCTAAACTTCAGCACTGCGTACCATCCTCAGATAGATGGATAGATAGAGAGAGTTAATAAGGTGCTTGAAGATATGCTTCGCATGTACATGATGGACAAACCAACCAAGTGGGAAGATTACTTACACTTGGTAGAGTTTGCTTATAACAATGGACATCAGGCATCCTTAGGGATGAGTCCGTATGAAGCTTTGTATGGAAGAAGGTGTACAACACCAGTGACTTGGGATAATCCAATGAACAGGGTTGTGCTTGGACCAGAATTGCTCAAGGAAATGGAGTAAGAGGTTGTAAAGATTAGGCAGAATATGAGAGCAGCACAGGACAAATAGAAAAGCTATGTAGATAAGCATAGGGTGAACAAGGTGTTTAGTGTTGGGGATCATGTTTACCTTAGAGGGAAGGCAAAGAAGAGTTCCTTGAAGCTTGGAAGTTGTGCCAAGCTGTCACCGAGATATTGTGGGTCGTTTGAAGTGCTTGAAAGAATAGGGCCAGTTGCATATAGACTTGCATTGCCTACTAGCACTAGAGCTCATAATGTTTTTCATGTTTCTTTTTCTTAAGAGATATGTACATGATCCTAACCATGTGATAAATTGGGATGTGATTCAGGTGGAATCCAAGGGAGAGTTCTAAACCGAGCCAATGCGCATCCTCGACAGGAAGGTCACAATGCTCCAGAACCGGGCCATAGGTCAGGTAAAGGTGCAATGGGAGCACTATGGACCTGAAGAGGCTACGTGGGAGCTGGAGGAAGCCATGCGATTGGCACATCCATTTTTGTTCAATTATGTGGAACACTGAGGCGGTACTAGTGTAGCATTTTGTTCAAATTTTGTAAAGCACTGAGGACAGTGCTATTGAAGGGGGAGGGGAATGTAACACCCCGATTTTGACCCCGTTGGATTAAATGTACATCGTGTATATATTGTAATGAATCATGGTGTGGAGCTAAAGGCAAAATCCCCACCATCGAACGGAATCGTTGCCGATGATATATCATGGTATACGACACATATTAGTTGGCATCATGTAAATATGCTTTTTAATTAAACAAATCCCAACTAGCTATGTCACTGCAACCATATTGAAAAGGGCATGATATTCCTAAGGATAGGGAGGGGGAATTATCAAACTTTCAGCCTATGGGGAAAATCCATGTGTCAGCTATTAAACCCCTTTACTTGTCAACCATCCTTTTTTATTTTCTCACCTTCCCCTGTCTTATCCAACTACCACCTTAAATGTTTTGCTGTTAGTTGGGGCAGTTATTGCTGGGGAGTGGAGTGTGGCAGGATTGTCAGTCCTTACCCACAGATACACTCCACCAGTAGGTTGACCCTCATGCTGGTAGGAAAGAAAACCACGACACCCATTATTCCATTCTCCCCACGACTGCATGGGCACTCTCCCACTCGCGATTATTCCTCACGCAGAGAGCTGGGGGTGCCGATTTGGCAATTGACGTTCTGGGCTGGGGGCGTGTAGTTTCCCTACCGATTGTGGCCTGTGTGTATGTTCTTTCGCAGGCATGGGCTGAGAGTTTGTTTACTTTCCCATTCTTGAACTGTGTAAGTTGGTCGTGTTTGCTATTACGTTTTGGGTTGATGTAGGTTGTTATGGAGTTGTTTTGGCCGCGATAGGGCCAAGAACGACTCAGGAGTTACTTTCCCCTTTCCAAGCTATGAATAGCTTGTTTGGCTGTGTGTATGTAGTGGTTGGTATTAAGACTGTGTTGGAGTGGGGATGAGGGCTTGGTTTGCTTGATAAACTTGGTGTGTTTGGTTGCCACACAGATAGAGCTAGAGGGATGGCTTTCTTCTCCACAACCCCTGAATAGCACTTGAAGGGAGGTCAGGGTATGAGGGACTGTGTAGCAGAGAAGGGACTGATTTCCTTGTGTTGGGTGTGTGTGGGTGTTCTAGAAGCCATGCTAGTTCTGGTGTGGGTGTCCTTAGCTCTGCAATGAGCTCACTAGCTTAGAAATTAGCCTTTCCCAGCTCCGTGATGGCCTGATAAACCCAACTGTGTTGGCTTGGCTGATCTGCTATTTTGTGTATCCTTGGCTATGTGTAAGCCTGCTTGTTCCTTATTCCTTGGTGAATCATGCCCAACTCAGGGGTGGTAGCGTTGCTGAGAGATTAAGGAGCACGCTGGACTATGGTTGGGTGGAATGTTGCAACAACGTGGCTGGTTGTGGGACGAATCATTTATAAGATAAGTATTCTTGACCAATTTGTCTCTGCATTTATATTTATTGTTTACTGAATGATGATGAACATGTTGAATGCTTGTATGAACGTATGTTTGCTTCCACTGTATGATAAATAACTATGTATCTATGCATGTTCTAGTTCAAAGCATTTTGTTTCAATTTTTATGTATGTTCATGTTCATGGGGCGGTTAGCCCGGATGGTTAATGGCATGGTAGCGTCCTCTTCGTCGGTCGGAGGGTCGGGGACGTTACACTTTATGATAAAAGAAGCGCATAGAGTAATACCAAGACCGATACCTGCCCAACTGATCACAAAGGGACTTAGCCATGAAGAAATGGTTCAGACGCTTGGCAATACCTGCATCCCCACACCCACCATTCGACTAGGTTGGAGACAAAATCACAAGGAACGCGTCTAACAAATCTGTATCCCCAAAAAGAGACTCAAAGAAAACGACAAGAGGATAAAGAATACAACCAGCCCCCTGCACCTCTTCCGAGGACATTGTAAAATTGAAATCACCCGTAATAACAATATACCAAGCACCCACAATAACAAGATGTCAAGCACCATAAAGTGGTGCTTCTAAGATACCAAGCACCATAAAGTTAAACTTAATAATTGCATTTTCTCACACTTATCGATGTGTTCGAAATGTAAGGAGGCACTCTAACTAGCCCTCTCTTCCATCATAAGTGCATCAATAATCAAATTTAATAATTAATTTTATAGGGCTTTATCAATGCACTTCAAAATGCATGGATGTATCATTGGTGGAACTTAAGTGCATACAAGTTGCACCAAGGAGGTGACATGCCTCTATATATATGGCACACCAGTTACCAATAATAGTAAAAATTACTTATTAACTTTATTCATGTGTTCATGTTTAATTAAGAGCACTAGTAATAATGAATTGATACCTAAACACACTGTTAGCAACGTGTAAACGTAAATAAGATTCACCAACAAGTTCTACATAGTTTTTTTGCAACAAAAAAACAGTATTAAACATTACAAATGGTAATTTAGTATAGATTGTTTATGTTGTGTGTGTGTTCATGCATATGCTAAATGAAATTTTTATGTGAATTGGAGATAATGATGGCGACAACATAAACAAAAGGTTAACACATATAAATTCATATATGAGTGGGAGGCCCAAGAGAGGGATGGGGATATCTACCATTGTCCTAATAATGCAAACTTGTTTCTTTTTTAGGAAAGTTCACTTCCTCAAGCTTTATGGGAAAAATTTTCCTGCTCAAGTTTTAAGAGGAGGATACATCTCTAAAGGGGAACATGTAATTGCTGACATAGTTGATCCATCATTGGAATAATGTTAGGAAAGCATTTAAGGTTTGTATCGATTTGTTGTACCATCCCATAAAGGAGGTTATTTATTTCACCACCAGGTTGTCTAGGAGGGGGGGATTTTCCCCATTTCCCTAATACACCATTTGATGTTACAAGATTGAGTCAATTGGGCATTTGTGTTCTTATGAACTAAATACCCCATATAACATAAACACATAAAGAGAAGTAGCTCCACACCTTAATAATGATAAAGAGAAAATGAATAATAAGCCTCTTTGAGGGAGCATCCAATGCACAAGACTAGATAAGATGATATATGAGACTAAGTCTCCTTGGTATATATAGGAGATAAGACTGCAATTTACCATTGAGGGGCTACCCAACCAATATTGACAACACTAATATAATAATATGGCCTAACATGTCTTTTATATTCAAACAAGTGTTGTCCTCGACACAAACTTAATTATGGGTGTTTCTACATGAAGAACCCATTTTCCCTTGTCATGTCTTGTATTGTCAAGTTCTTCCAATTGATGAGGTACTTAGTAATTACTTGATTTTATAGAATCCATGTTTAAAGGATTGTCTAAGGTTCTAGCATGATTTTCCCTTCTTCATCAATCTTTAGCAAAATAATCTAAACTATAATCTTGTCACTAATAACCTTCTTTGAGTAACAAACATGGAAGACCAGATGAATACGTGAAGATGGAGGCAATTATAGTTTGTAGGGCATACTAACAATCCTTTGCAACACCTTGTAGGGACCATACACTAGAGGAAGAAAGTTTTGTACCACCATTATACTAGAGGAAACCACTTGATCCTTGTGTATGTTTAGCCAATGCAAAGAAATGGAAACAACAATGTAGACACATATCTACAACTATTTGTCCATCAAATTGAGGGTGTTAAGATGAGTTGTGAGCCAATTCAGTACCAAACAAGAAAACAAGTCAGTCCTAAAGTTACCTATACAAATTGGATTTGTATTACTTGCAATTATAATGGGGTTTCCATGTAACTGATGTTGCAACTATTACACTTGGTTTAAAAGGACGAGAATAAGAGTAAAAGTGGGCATACTTTATGAGTTGATCCACCACCACCATGATGACATTTTTTCCTTCAAACCTTGGTAGACTTGTAATAAATCCATTTACACCTCTTCCAAACACTAACTTGGTATGGATAATGGTTCTAGAATACCCGCAGTCTTGATTATGTCTCCTTCATTTATTGACAAATCAAACATTCTACCATAAAATTATGAATTTCATCTTGTAAACCTTCCTAGAAAAATTCCTTCTTGATCCTATGGTAAGTTTTCAAAATATCTACCCAAAGGGGTTGGATCCAGTGGTGAAGAGCGAGGAGTTTTTCACTAGTGGAAAGGTTCAATTCCTATAAGGGCCTAGCTTGAAGCCATGGGGTCACCTTGAGGTAGTGGTCAAACATGTGGTTGCACCCAAAGAGATTGTATTGAATTATCTTGTGACCCATGCACACATAAGTGGATCAAATCCCACCCCCATGTCCTTAAAAAAAACCTCTTAGGTGTAGACCAGTTGGTCATAGGGTGCATTATTAAGGCACTCCTTGTGATGTCATGGGTTCAAACCTCGACTAACCCTATGTGTTGCATGTGGGGAAGTATTGGTTTGCCTGGGGTATAGTGGTAATGGACTAGAATCGACCATGTGTCACGTTAGTATGAGCCCGAACCCTAGTTGCTAACTCCCCCAATTACATAACAAAAAATAAAAAATAAAAATCCTGTGTCCCCCTATAGGAGAGCTACGTATTTCCAAGAGGACCTTATGTTTGAGTTGAGGATTCTTACATAATTATAGATGATCCTTATACTGAAGTGAATCATTATTCCATGCAAATTTATCAAATCTAGTAGGGTCATGTTGTAGGTGTTGAATAAATTTCGATGCCTTATGGTCCTACTGACATTCTTTCCTTGCCTCTTAAAATAAAAATATTGTGAAAATTCCATGCAAATTAAGAGTTATTGTTCCCAATGACTAGGACCATTGGGATCCCAACACAACACCAATACTTCCCTTTTGGACTACAATCATTGAACTATCCAATAAACCCCCCCCCCCTCCTCCAATAGTGAACATAATACTATGGCACTTTCCTAAAAAATATATAGTGTCTCCATCTGCAATCATTACTTGAAATTATAGTGTTGGATATTTAAAGTAATTGAGAAGTTTAGCTAATTTGTAGTTAATGAAGTTATGGGTACTACCTGAATCAATTAACATTCTTAATTTTTTCTATTTGGTATATCCTTCTATCTTGAAAGCTTGAGAAGTGTTGATGCCAACCAAAGCATGCTATGATATGGTTGGAGTAGCCTCTTCTATTTCTTGAGAGGGGGTTGTAATTCTTGATCTTCTCCCTCTTCACAATCTATCTAGAATAATTTATTCTCACTACACTTATGCCCTTTACTATACTTGTTGCCACAATAGAAACATAGTCACTTTTCTCTTCTTTCATCTGTTTGATGAGGTGTTCACCGTATAGGTTGATTGAACTTAGAAGTGGTAACATGGCCCTCTCTATCGGTGTTAGGGGGAACCCTTAGGTAGACATATTTTTATTTTCAACTTTCCTTCCCATAACAAATTCATTCTCAAATGATTTGGTCTCAAAGGGGAGTAGAAAGGGGAATACCTCATGTTGAAGGCTCTCCTTTAAAGTACCCATAAAGATATCCAATAAGATTTCCTTGGGAATGATCTTCACTCTAAGACACAAATTTTGGAAGTGTTGGATGTGCTATGTAACTAGACCTCTTTGGCTACAATTTACCAATTGGATAAAGAAGTTTTTTTTTCCACAAAAAAAAATCACAGCTCTTCATATTAAAAGTAGAACCACATTGTAAATAAGGCCAAAAAATAGCCATTAATTATCCTTCCACATCAAAGATGTCTGATAATTGTAAAAACCTGTTTATGATTGATATAGAAATATTTATGTTATGAAAGCTATGAAGAAACATACAAAAAGGTACCCTTCAAAAATACTAGTTGTCGTAAAAATAGTTATTCTAGTATTTGTTAGCACAGTCATCCTAAGTGTGGTCCCAGGACTAGTTCACTGATGATTCCTTCCCTTCCCATTGCTAGCATGTTCCTTCTCCTAACTAAAGAACTAACTTACAAATATGATTGGCTATATTGTTCCTTTCCATGTATATGTGTTGATAGGATATAACCTGAAACATGCTTCCAAATTTGATGATATCCTTGTAGAGAGGCTTTAGTAGAGTGTTCTTTGGTGGCTTCCTCATTTTTAGCTAGTTAATTACCATCAATGAATCCCCCAAATATTGTATCTTTTTGGACCCCCTTTGAGAGGGCAAGTAATAACACAAGTTTGAGTGCCATCAATTCTGCTCGATTGTTTGTACTCCTACTTAAGTCCGTCGAGAATTTAAACCATTGAGTGTCAGATATAAAGAGGTGTCCCCTAGCACCCTCCATGCCAGGTTTGCTTTGGGAGGCCCCATTAAAAAGGCGAGCATCCATATTTATCTATTGTCTCAACAATGACCTCCTTTGCTTCATATTATCTATAGATTGTGGGAAGTGTTCCATAATAGCTAGATTTTTTGTTGAATGACCTGTGGAGAAATGAAAGTGTCTTGAAAAGTAGCCTTGTTTATGGCTAGCCTTACCCTCCATATAATAAGGGTTGGCAGTGTCTTGTAGTCATTAAAGGTTGTATTTTTCAACCATGTCTACGATGCTTCTTGAAAATCACCCCCATTCCATATGCAATGTGAACCTATAACCTATAAGGCATGTGACCACATACTAGTCATATAAAGGTAGGATACAAAAACAAGATTTATACTTCCAATGTCTTCTTTATAGATAGGGCACCTACTTGGGCCGCATCCATACTTTTTAATCAAGTTATCCCATACAAGGACCTTTACAAATAGTGTCAACCACATGAATAATTTGTTCTTCAAAGGGAAATGAGGCTTCCATAATAGCTAAGTCCACCACTCAGGCTCAAGTGGATCCTCCGCCTCCTTAGTCACTCTATATCCCAGGTTGAGTACATATGTACCACTTGTGACATTTCTAAACCATAACAGATAATTTTCCCTCTCCAATAATCTAGTGTGACTATCATGGAGAACTTTTATGTATCTCTCCCACTGGATCCTATCTTCCTCCACAAACCCCATTTCCTTTGCTAACTACCAGGCTTGTATCAAAGGGGTTATATTACGATGATCATGTATCCGACTGTAACACCCCGGTTTTGACCCCATTGCATTAGATGTACATGATGTATATATTGTAAATGATCTTGGTGCGGAGCTAAAGGACAAGGCCCCACCATTGATTGGTTATGCTATGTTTTAGGTTGAAATCGTCACCGATGGTATATTGGGGCATGCAACATACCTATTGAGTTCTGTCATAATGTAAATATGCATCTTTAATTAAATGAACTTGACCAGCTACGATCGCGGCAACTAAATTGAGAAGGGGCATGATTTTCACTAGGATAAGGGTGGGGGAATGTCAAACCTTGGGCCATGGGGTAAAAAATCCATGTGTCATATTTCTTTTTTCTATTCAACTACCACCTTAAAACGTTCAGCTGGGTAGTTAGGGCATTTATTGTTTTGGGAGTGGGGGTGGCAGGATTGTCATTCCTTGCCCATCTGCACACTCCACCAGCAATGAACCTCACGATGGGTAGAGAGATGACTACGCCTCTCATTCCACGCACTAGAGGGACGCCATTCTTGCCTTGGCTGTTCATTTTTCTCACGCACAGGAGATTTCCTGGTTTTACCCACGCAGTTTTTCCTCTACAGACTTGTGGATGGTGTGGTTGTATACTTCCTCACAGGCCTATTTGTGGGTTTTGCGTTGTTTCCACTCACGCGGCAAGCTGGGAGCCGTTTGGTCATTGTCACCCATGAATTTTCCTGTGGAGAGCCTTTTTACGTTCAGGGACTGTGTGTAAGATTTCCTCACTGATTTGTGGCTCGTGCATGTGTGTTGCCCTCTGTATTTGGGGTCTGGTGCAGGTTTCTCTCATGCACGGGATAGGAGACTGTAATTTCTTCCCCAGTGTGGTTTGTATAAGTTTTTCCCGGTGACTTCGTTGTCCAGAACGGGTTGTTGTTCCCCACGTTTGTTGGTAGTGTATGCTGATACGTTTGGGACTGTGTAATTCACTTGGGAGTCGTTTTCCCTGTTTAAGCTGTGACAGCCGATTAATTTCCTGCGTGCAATGGTTGGTCTTCGGACTGTGTTGGGAGCAGGGATGGGGGCTTGGTTTGCTTAATAAACCTAGTGGCTGGAAACCACATAGACAGAGCTAGAGGGCTGGCTTTCTTCTACACAACCCCTGAATAGCACTGGAAGGGAATGCAGGGCCTAAGGGACTGTGTAGCAGAGAAGGGACTGATTCCTTTTGTTGGGTGTGTGTGGGTGTCTTAGAAGTCAGGCTAGTTATGGTGTAGGTGTTCCTAGCTCTGTAATGGGCTCACCAACTTAGCATTTAGCCTTTCCCAACTCCTTGATGGCCTGATAAACCTACCATGTTGGCTTGGCTGTCTTATTGATGGCCTGATAAACCCAATTGTGTTAGCTTGGTTGTGTTTTGTGTATCCTTGGCTATGTGTAAGCATGCTTGTTCCCTTATTCCTTGGAGAATCATGCCCAACTCAGGGGTGGCAGCGTTGCTGAGAGATTAAGGAGCACGCTGGCCTATGGTTGGGTGGAACGTTGCAGCGACGTAGCTGGTCGTGGAACGAGTTCTTTATAAGATAAGTAATCGTGTCTATTTTACTTCTGCAATCATGTTTTCTCTTAATGAATGTGATGAACATGTTGAATGAATGCTTGTATGAATGTATGTTGCTTCCGCTGTGAATGATAAACAATTGTAGCTGTGTATGATAAATGATCATGTATGCATGTCTAGTTCAAAGCATTTTATTTCAACATTTCAGCAATTTTAGGAATTCACATGTTCATGGGGCTGGTAGCCCGGATGGTTAACGCCATGGTCGCGTCCTCTTCGTCGGTCGGAGGGATGGGGACGTGACAGCGTGGTATCAGAGCTCATGTTGCAGCATGGGCCTGAATGGACCACGAAGATGCAGTGACAGAAGCAGGATTTCTTTCTGCCCAGTAGAGATCAACAGTTGATGACAGAAAACTTCCACAAATTTGTCTAAGTGTTTGAACTGTCAGTTCATCAGAACACTTAGCGGGAAGGACTTCCGATGTAGCGGAGGAGCTAGGTAGAAGCATACCCGACGAAGGACATTTGGAAGGAAAATCGTGGAAAATTTTTCTAAGTGTTCGACGTCCGTCGACAGAAAATAGTTGAATGAGCGCCCGTCGTTGCGGATGGCTAGACAAGTACGCGTCCGACGAGTAAGGTCTATGACTGCCGACGCCGTAAAGAAAGTTTAAAAATTTTCTAAGGCCGAAATCGTCAACTATCGAAAGAAGATTGAAGATTGTGTTCCGTCGTTGCGGCTGCTGATGGAACTATTTTGCTGACGAAAAGAAGAGGAAGATTTTTGAAAAATTTGTCTAAGTGTTGAAGGCCATCGACGATCGACGAAGGATAGTGGTTTGGATCGCTGATACTTATCTGATTGAATGTCGTCGTTGTGGATGGCTAGGCCACTATGGTCCCGACGGGTAAGGCCTCCGGCCATCAACGTAGTAAAGAAAGTTCAAAATTTTTTTAAGTAGTGAAAACATCGGCTATCAGAAGAAGATAGTGGTTTGTGCACCCGCTGTTTCGGAAGCCCAGACAACTATGGATCCGACACGCCGGAGAAAGGTAGATGAATAGATCGTCGATGCATAGTTCTTAGTGGGTCCGACTGCCGATGAACAGTGGAGGAATTAGTTGTTTTGACCGCTGAAACGTCGGAACGATTAGTTGGAATGAGACCCGATCCTGTACAGGGGAAATTTTGAGTTTTTGAAGTGGGATTTCCTAGCAGATTTTGACTGTTTTTCAGTGGGATTTTCAGCGGTTTTTCAGTAAATTTTTAGGGATGAAAATGAGAAAGTGGCAGCGATCTTAGATCTTATGTGCCCCCTTGACCCCCTTCATGCCCCTCAGACAGACGTTCTTTGATGAAGAAAATCTTGTGTTTGGGCAAATTTGTTATTATATGATTATTCCAGGAGAAGGTAAATGATTCTGATTTATATCAATGTTATGCATCTAACACTTGTGTTACTAACACGTTTGCAGAATCATAGTCACCTTCAAGGGAAGTATTCCAAGTAGTGTAGTTTGGTAAATAAGTGGTGGTTCAATCATGAGAACCCATGATGGATATGATGCTCAGGATTCTTACGAGTGAGCAGAAGATGCCATGGGAGAAAATGTCCATAATAGAAATGATGACATTGAGTCTAATGGAAGGAGATTCCAAGAGACACCATCAGATGTTGCAGCCACCATGAGAAGCTTGATCAAAGCCCAGGAAGAGCAGCATCAGTTGAATGCTGCTATGTTGCAGAGTTTGAACGACTTGCAGAGAAAGATAGACTCTGGATGAGGTACAGCAAGACCAGAAGGAAGTAAGAGCAGTACTAGGAGAAGGAGAAGGACTTCTAGTGGATCATCTGATTCTAAAGAATCCAACAGGGATTCAAGTTCTTCTTCTCAAAGAAAAAGAAAGAGACACCATAGGGATCGCTCTCGGGATGAATTTAAGAAAGCTAAACTTCCTACATTTGACGGTGAGGTAAAGACTGGACAAGAAGCTGAAGCTTGGCTTCTGGGAATAAAGAAGTACTTTCAAGTGCATGATTATTTAGGAAACATGAAGGCAAGAGTTGCCATATTCAATTTGAATGGAAGGGCATCCATTTGGTGGGAACACTTCAAGCAAGTAAAGAGGATCAGTGAACGGAGACTTAAGTGGAAACAATTCAAGAAGTATTTCAAGCAGAAATACCTCTCTGACAGGTATTATGATGACAAGATTAAGGAGTTCCATGAGATGAGATTGGGACAGCAAACCATGGAAGAATATGCAAATAAGTTTTTGGAGCTGTTGAGGTATGTCCGGTACATCAGAGATGAAAAAGTGAAGGTCTAGCGTTTTCTGAGTGGGTTGCCTCAGTCTTACAAAGATATAATTGAGCTTTATGAACCTAGAACTCTTGAAGAAGCAATAAGGAAGGCTAAGTATTGCTATGAGCAAAGCAAAGGTAAGCCGGATTACCATAAGGCATGGAAGGACAAAAAGAATGAGAAGTTTGACCAAAGGAAGAAAGGTTTCAAACCTTCTAGCTTCAGGAATCAGCAGAAGCAGCCATCCCAAGCTGCGAGCAAACCAGTTGGAGTGATAGGAGAAAAGCCTAAGGATCCACAATAGAATAGAGGACCACTTCAATGTTGGAAATGTGGAGGACCCCACATGCGCAGAAATTGTCCACTCAAGAATGAGAGTGCAAGGCCAGCTTATAACATCCAAGAAGCAGAAACAGTAGGTCAAGTAGCAAGGGAAGTCCCTAGGATTTATGCAGTACTAGAGGACCGCCAGGAAGATCACCAATCAACTGTGGTTGAAGTAGCAGGTAAGATTGTTGAGCAATCTATTTCTATTTTGATTGACCCTGGTTCTACTCACAGTTACATTACTCCTAGAGTAGTGGAGATTTGTGCTTTTAAGAAAGTAAAGCATAGGAAGTCTTAGTTAGTTCAGCTAGCCACTAGAACTAAGAGAAAGGTCAGTGAAGTGGTAGAGAAATGTCCATTGGTCATGAATGGATTGGTCACGTGTGTAGATCTGAATGTTATACCGCTTGGTTCCTATGATGTTCTCATTGGAATGGATTGGTTAGAAGCTCACAGGGTGAAGCTTTACTGTTACAATAAGACTTTCAAATGCATGAATGAAGAAGGGAACCTAGTAGTCGTGAAAGGTATTCCAAAAGTGATTTCAGTACGACAGGTTTCAGCAATGCAGTTAAAGGAGTTTTGTAGGAAGGGTTGCCAGTTGCATGCAACTCATATTTTGGAGACATCAGGAGATGAAACTCCAAGGTTGGAGGACTATCAGGTGTTACAGGAATTTCGGGATGTGTTTCCTGATGAGATTCCAGGGCTTCCTCCAAAGTGGGACATTGATTTCACTATTGAACTTGTGCCAGGAGCAGCACCAGTGTCCAAGGCACCCTACAGGATGAGTACACCGGAGATGCTAGAGTTGAAGATGCAACTGCAAGAGTTGTTGGAAAAGAAGTATATCCGGCCAAGTGTGTCTCCTTGGGGAGCACCGGTTTTGTTTGTAAAGAAGAAAGATGGTACACTCAGGTTATGTATTGATTACAGACAGTTGAATAAGGTTACTGTGAAGAATAAATACCATTTGCCTAGGATTGATGACCTCTTTGATCAAATGAGAGGAGCAAAGGTATTTTCTAAGATTGACTTGAGGTCTGGTTACCATCAGGTGAGAATCAAGGATGAAGACATTCATAAGACAACCTTCAGGACAAGGTATGGGCATTATGAGTTTGTAGTGGTACCATTTGGTCTCACAAATGCACCAGCTACATTTATGTGCCTTATGAATAGTGTCTTCAGTGGGTATTTGGACAAGTTTGTTCTTGTTTTCCTTGATGACATTCTTGTTTATTCCAAGAATGAGAAAGAGCATGAAGAGCATTTGCTCAGGGAGCATCAGTTGTATGCAAAACTGAGCAAGTGTGACTTCTATAGAGATAGAATTCAATATTTGGGTCACATTATCTCAGAGGAGGGTATATCTGTGGACCTTGAAAAGATTGAAGCCATTATGAATTGGCCTACTCCAAGAAATGTGACAGA
This sequence comes from Pseudotsuga menziesii, assembly GCA_001517045.1. NCBI lineage: Eukaryota > Viridiplantae > Streptophyta > Pinopsida > Pinales > Pinaceae > Pseudotsuga > Pseudotsuga menziesii. Next base: position 99,801 of record LPNX010466394.1, on the reverse strand, counting down.
TGTAAGATCTTTTATGGGACTTGCAGGATACTACAGGAGATTCATTGAGGGATTCTCCAAAGTTGCACATGCCATCACTTCTTTGCAAAAGAAGGGGATGAAGTTCGAATGGACATGGAGGTGTGAAGAAAGTTTCCAAAGGTTGAAGGATCTTCTCACCAGTGCACCAGTATTGAAGGTTGCAGATCCAGAGAAATATTTTTTGGTGTGTACCGATGCATGTGGATAAGGGCTTAGAGGAGTCCTTATGCAGGACAACCACGTGATATGTTATGAGTCAAGAAAGCTGAAGGAACATGAGAAGAACTATGCCACTCATGATCTAGAGCTTGCAACCATAGTACATGCTCTCAATATGTGGAGGCATTACTTGATGGGCAGGAGATTTGAGCTCAGAACAGATCACTGTGGACTGAAGTATTTGTTTGATCAGCCTACTCTGAATGCTAGGCAAGCAAGATGGCTGGAGTTTTTATGTGAGTTTGATTTTGAAATCAAGCACATAAAGGGAAAAGAGAATAACGTAGCTGATGCACTTAGTAGGAAGATGCAGGGAATGCATGTGGCATCTCTTAGTATTTGCCAATCAGATTTGAGGCAGCAGATTGCTAATCATGTTGCTGGAGATGAATTGTATGAGCAGGTAAAAGACAAATTGCAGTAGCAAAGTCTTGAGAAGAGGTATGAGGGATATAAACTCGAAGAAGATGGACTTCTTACTTATAAAGGTAGAATTTATATTCTAGACGTAGCAGATTTGAGGAGAATCGTTATGGATGAGATCCATCAAGCTCCGTATTCTGGTCACCCAGGATATCAGAAGACAATTGCTACAGCTAGAAAGTAGTACTTTTGGCCAAGAATGAAAAAGGATATGGCTGAATACATTTCAAGGTGTATGAAATGTTAACAGGTAAAGGCTGAGCATCAACACCCTCCAGGCTTGTTGCAGCCTTTGCCAGTTCCAGAATGGAAATGGGAAGTTATTTCCATGGATTTTATTACGGGATTGCCAATGACTTGGAGACAACATGATTCCATCATGGTTGTGGTAGACAAGTTGACAAAGGCAACACATTTTATACCGGTTAAGTCTACGCATAAGACTGATGACATTGCAAAGATCTTCATGAAGGAGATATTCAAATTGCATGGATTGCCAAAGGCAATAGTCTCTGACAGAGATGTCAAGTTCACTTCCAATTTTTGGAAGGGGTTGTTTGCAGATTTGGGTACAAAGCTTAACTTCAGCACTGCATACCATCCTCAGACAGATGGTCAGATAGAGAGAGTTAATCAGGTGCTTGAAGACATGCTTCGCATGTATGTGATGGACAAACTGACCAAGTGGGAAGATTACTTGCACTTGGTAGAGTTTGCTTATAACAATGGACAACAAGCATCCTTAGGGATGAGTCCGTATGAAGCTTTGTATGGAAGAAGGTGTAGAACACCAGTGACTTGGGATAATCCAGTGAACAGGATTGTGCTTGGACCAGAATTGCTTAGGGAAATGGAGCAAGAGGTTGTAAAGATCAGACAGAATCTGAAAGCAACACATGACAAACAGAAAAGCTATTGAGACAAGCATAGGGTGAACAGGGAGTTCAATGTTGGGGATCATGTTTACCTTAGAGTGAGGGCAAGGAAGAGTTCCTTGAAGCTTGGAAGTTGTGCCAAGCTATCACCTAGATACTGTGGGTCGTTTGAAGTGCTTGAAAGAATAGGGTCAGTTGCATATAGACTTGCATTGCCTGCTAGCACTAGGGCTCATAATGTTTTTCATGTTTCTTTGCTTAAGAGATATATACATGATCCTAACCATGTGATAAATTGGGATGTGATTCAAGTGGAACCCGAGGGAGAGTTCCGAATCGAGCCAATGCACATCCTCAACAGGAAGGTCACAATGCTCCGGAACTGGGCCATAGGGCAGGTAAAGGTGTAGTGGGAGCATTACGGACCTGAAGAGGCTACGTGGGAGCTGGAGGATGCCATGTGATTGACACATCCATTTTTGTTCAATTCTGCGGAACACTGAGGCGATATCAGTGTAGCATTTTGTTCAAATTTTGTAAAGCACTGAGGACAGTGCTATTGAAGGGGGAGGGGAATGTAACACCCCGGTTTTGACCTCGTTGCATTAGATGTACATGATGTATATATTGTAAATGATCATGGTGCGGAGCTAAAGGCCAAGGCCCCACCATTGATTGGTTATGCTATGTTTTAGGTTGAAATCGTCACCGATGGTATATCGGAGCATGAGGCATACCTATTGAGTTTTGTCATCATGTAAATATTCATATTTAATTAAATGAACCTGACCAGCTACGATCGCGGCAACTAAATTGAGAAGGGGCATGATTTTCACAAGGATAAGGGTGGGGGAATGTCAAACCTTGGACCATGGGGTAAAAAATCCACGTGTCATATTTCTTTGTTCTATTCAACTACCACCTTAAAACGTTCAGCTGGGTAGTTGGGACATTTATTATTTTGGGAGTGGGGGTGGCAGGATTGTCTTGCCCATCTGCACACTCCACCAGCAATGAACCTCACGATGGGTAGAGAGATGACTACGCCTCTCATTCCACGCACTAGAGGGACGCCATTCTTGCCTTGGCTGTTCATTTTTCTCATGCACAGGAGCTTTCCTGGTTTTACCCACATAGTTTTTCCTCTACGGACTTGTGGATGGTGTGGTTTTATACTTCCTCATAGGTCGATTTGTGGGTTCTGCGTTGTTGCCACTCACGCAGCAAGCTAGGAGCCGTTTGGTCATTGTCACCCACGGATTTTCCCGTGGAGAGCCTTTTTACGTTCAGGGACTGTGTGTAAGCTTTCCTCACTGATTTGTGGCTCGTGCATGTGTGTTGCCCTCTGTATTTGGGGTCTGGTGCAGGTTTCTCTCACGCACAGGCTGGGAGACTGTAATTTCTTCCCCAGTGTGGTTTGTATAAGTTTTTCCCGGTGACTTCATTGTCTAGAACGGGTTGTTGTTCCCCACGTTTGTTGGTAGTGTATGCTGATACGTTTGGGACTGTGTAATTCGCTTGGGAGTCGTTTTCCTTGTTTAAGCTGTGACAGGTGATTAATTGCCTGCGTGCAATGGTTGGTCTTCAGACTATGTTGGGAGTAGGGATGGGGGCTTGGTTTGCTTGATAAACCTGGTGGCTGGAAACCACACAGACAGAGCTAGAGGGCTGGCTTTCTTCTCCACAACCCCTGAATAGCACTGGAAGGGAATGCAGGGCCTGAGGGACTGTGTAGCAGAGAAGGGACTGATTCCTTGTGTTGGGTGTGTGTGGGTGTCTTAGAAGTCAGGCTAGTTTTGGTGTAGGTGTTCCTAGCTCTGTAATGGGCTTACCAGCTTAGCATTTAGCCTTCCCCAACTCCTTGATGGCCAGATAAACCTACCATGTTGGCTTGGCTGTCTTGTTGATGGCCTGATAAACCCAACTGTGTTAGCTTGGCTGTGTTTTGTGTATCCTTGGCTATTTGTAAGCCTGCTTGTTCCCTTATTCCTTGGAGAATCATGCCTAGCTCGGGGGTGGCAGTGTTGCTGAGAGATTAAGGAGCACACTGGCCTATGGTTGGGTGGAACATTGCAGCGATGTAGCTGGTTGCAGAATGAGTTCTTTATAAAATAAGTAATCGTGTCTATTTTACTTCTGCAATCATGTTTTCTCTTAATGAATGTGATGAACATGTTGAATGAATGATTGTATGAATGTATGTTGCTTCCGCTGTGAATGATAAACAATTGTAGCTATGTATGATAAATGATCATGTATGCATGTCTAGTTCAAAGCATTTTATTTCAGCATTTCAGCAATTTTAGGAATTCACATGTTCATGGGGCTGGTAGCCCGGATGGTTAACGCCATGGTCGCATCCTCTTCGCCGGTCGGAGGGATGGGGACGTGACACCGACTAAGGAAAAGAAAACCCCTTTCCACCAGGGATTCAACCATCACTTCATGAAGTCTATAAAAGTATGAACAACCAATCCATGGATTTCGACCAATCCTGATATGAAAACAAGATCTTTGCTACTCTATGACGTTAACATCAATTGCATACAGAGCATGAATGAAGCTCACAAATCCATAATAAGAGAACCAAACAGCATAGACAATACGCACATAAAGACAACAAGTTGATAACGGAGTTCGTCCAGAATGGACTACGTCTCTGGGCCTGCTTCTCAATAGGAGGGCCAATCTATAATCTCAGCATGAAGGCAAAATACATGGCAATGATACAATGATACCTTGGCGACAATGGTCAGGAAGAGAACTGCTGCCCAAAACACAACCAGACTGCTTCCAACAACTTCGAAGCCTGAAGACGGTGTAAAACGAGTATAAACACTCGTACCTTCCTCCTGCAGAGCTACGCAATCTCCCTTCTCTCCTTTAGCTACAAAGTCTCCACTCCAAAGCATGAGTGGCAAATGGAGAATAAGAGGGTTTATATAGCTTGAGAACACTCGCTTCACATGTTTCTCATGAATTCTTAGTTACAACAAATTTGCCTAATTGGGCCTTGGCTACAACTTCTCCAAGTTGGTTTTCATGTGGTTGGGTTTTTTTTTATTAAATAATAAACAAACATTTAAAAATACCCTTTTTAAAAAAAACATATCCTTTTGTTGGCTTTTAATATGGTTAAAACCATATTATAACCATACAAACCCACTTTAAACGCCATAACAAAGGTTTTTAAAAAGCACATGTTAAAGAGGGGCGCGTCCCACGTATATTGGTGGGATGTAATCCGTTTAGGTGGTGGCGCTCCAACCCATATATTGGTGGCATGTAATCCGTTTATGTGGTGGTTGTGCCAATGGGAGGAGGAGATATCACGTGGGTCGTAACTTTCGTGGGTCGGCGTTTTAACAACCTCGTCACATTGAAAACCATGGGTCGGGGCTTGCCCCGGCCCCTTTTTGCCCCATTATAAACCTCCTCGAGTTTAAATATAAGAACCTTAACACACATACCAACATCCACATGTAGCCCGAGTGGTGAAGGCGCTCAGCTTTCTTAACATAGGTCATGGGGTTGAACCTCGCGGAGGCCATAATTTTGCATCTTATCATTTTGGCCAATTCGGGAATGCCACGTGGCAAGCACCGATTGGTCCAACTCATCGTCCAATTGTCGGCCAGCTTAGCTGAGTCATATGCCACGTCGTCGAGCCATAATGCCACATCACCATCCGTATGCCCAGTCAGCAGTATGCCAGCTCGGATCCGTATTGCCATGTGTCACCTTGTGATTGGTCTGTACTATACGGATACCACGTGTCATCCTCTGAGTGGTGCCACGTGTCGTCTTTTTGGTTGGTCCGTACACCTGCAATGTCATTTTGTCTGTACCATACGGATGCCACATGTCGCCCTTTCAGTGGTGCCATGTCATCTTGTTTGTACAGTATGGATGCCACGTGTCACCCTGTCAGTGGTGCCACGTGGCACCTCTTTTTGCCAATTTTGCATGTTGACCTTATAGAACAGAACGCGATAACTTTCTCATACGGAGTCCGTTTGAGGTGAAACGAATGCCATTGGAATCGTCTCAACGAGCCCTTCGATCTGGTGCTAGTTTTGATAAGATTGTAGGACTTTGAAAATTTGACCTTCTTGGATCCTCCTGGATCAAATCCTCACTCTAATCCCTTTACCAATGTCCTAAGCAATCTAGTCCCTTATTACTCCAAATGCCCTAATCATAGGTTTTAATGTGATATATACATTTCACTTGAAAAATTTACTTCTAATGTATCACTTTGACCCATAAACCTTCCCCCTTTAGGACTCTCCAAACCCCTTTTGCAACAAGAGCACTCGCAAAATTGGGAGGTGTTTCAACCCCCATCCTCCTAACTATTTTGGAAGAGTTATTTTTTTCCAAGCCACCTAGGGATAGACAAGGTGTTTCTCGTGATATCCACATAATGTGCTATCAATTTATTTGTAAAAATAAACCAAGAGACAATGGAGATATTTTTATGATCACAAAGCCATTAATTCCACACAAATTAATCAGGTTCTAAATTGCAAGGATGCAATTGTTACCCTTTGTAAAGTTGACACTTGGTGTAGATGAAATAATTGCTTCATCTAGAATATCCATGCCATTGGATTATTACCATCAAAATTTCTCATATCAATTTTGGGAATGAAGTAGTTTCTTGGTTCCAAGTTGAACCCCCAATGATGTGGATCTTGGAGTGACGAAGATCATTTGTCCAAGACTCAATCCTCTTGTTCTCCAATTATGTTTCAATTTTCTTAATATTTCTTGGGAATCAACCCACTTGTTCTCCTTATCTTCTTTTTTATGAGGTGAATGGAAAAGCTTTAGTTGATTCAAAATTCCTCCCTTCATGTATCTTACGTTAATCTTGACTTGGTAAAATAGTAATTAGATTAACTTGTATTTGGTCATTAATGGGTTTAACATTGGTGGTTTATGGGCCCATGGTATTGGTTAAGCCATAGTATTTGCCCATGTTATTAGCATGTGATGAAGTTTGTTTAAGGGCTTGAAGAACTCCATTGAAAATCTCTCATGTGGTAGGTGTTGGTTAATATCCATCAAAATTAGTTGGATTGATTAAGAATATTGGTAAGTGAATATGTGAACCTTCCTATGTGTGAATAGTATGTGACTTTACCTTTTTAGATTATTAATGATGATGAAAATGTGATTTCATTAGAGCATGCAAACTAGATATGGAATGTGGTACATGGATACCAATTCAATATGTACTATGGTTATTGAACTATTGCAATACTCTATGCAAACAAATATATGTGCTTATTTACATGTCATTTAATCATATAGATTATAACGTGTAACAATTAGATGTTTTAATAATATGAGATATGTTGTTAGTAAGATTACCTACATACTGACCGACTAGGAGATAGTTGAATTCCTGTAGAATCAAGGTACCTTGTATTGTCATAGAAATTAAAAGGATAATGATATGAAATAATTTTTTTACGAATTACATTATGATTACCAAGCATTTGCTTTGATTTGTGGGTGAGTGTAAGTTTTGATAAGAATTGTAGCTTTCCCATTGCGATTATTCAATGGCGGGCTCTTAAAATAATGTTTGCACATATAGTTAGTGATTGCATAGAACTAGGGGCATTTCCCGCCATTTATCCTCGAAAACTCGAAGTCGTGGGGGGGTTGTGCTAAGAAAACTCTCCTAGTTGTGTGATGGCGATTATCGGTTTCCTATTGGGGAAGTTAGTTGATGTAATTGACACTTCCACTTACGATTTCTATCTATGGTTAGGTCAGTGCAATTGACACCATAGTATATTGCAATAGAGGATGAGATGGATAGGTCAAGGAACAAAGTAGGAGTGACTATTTATATGGATTATTTGTATTGGATGGTGTTATTCATTATTATAAACCTTCATGATTATATGCCTGGTCTATAGAATATGTTTATGCAATTAGTTTCTAATACTTTTGTATGAAAAATTATGAGACTGTAATGAATGGTGGCAAATCTTAATTAGTAACACATGGGGAATGATGCATGTTTAATTGTTCTTCTACAAGTTTACTTTCAATGAATGAGATTTCATTAAAGAGTTGGATGTGGGTTATTAGTAGCCATGCAAGATGTGTATGTGCTAGCCACTTATACACACCTTGCGATATTACATTAGTATGTTCGGTTGGTACAATAATTATTAAGTAATTAAGTTGAGATTTAAATACATTATTAGTAGGTGTGTGTATTATAAATACACAATTGCATGGGTTACAAGGATTATTGTCATATTGGGAACATTCAAAATTGAATCAAATTGAATGGTTTGTTGATTTGTTACATCTATATAAATGTATATATGGTAATGTATTAAAATCTCATTTAGATATTACACACATGTATCAATGTACATACATAATATAATATATTACTTAAGAAATAACTTTGTTAACTAATGGTGGGGTATTAATGTAATAAATGGGTAGATAGGATTGCATAGATAAGCCGTCACATTGCCTTAACTAATGTCATGTGAAGATTGACTTTTCACTCGTGATTAAGTATTATTTAATGTATTTTTAACTAAAAAACTAAGAAAGGCACTGGGGGAAGGTTTGATAAATAGTTAAGAGAAGTTAGGGAGAAGGGGGGGACAATTCAAGGGAGAAGTAAGGATTTTGAGAAATGTTGGAAGGGTTGGAATAATTCCTAGAATAAATACTACATGTTCTTATTCTTATTCATGTTGGTGCATCACAGTTCTTTGAGTCATGTGCATGGACGGCCAAGAAACCAAAGGGTTTCTTCGAACTAGGATGTTGACAAGGTGGTGTAATACATCTCTAGGCATGAAGGAGTGAGTATGTTGAGGTTGGCTTGTTGTAGTTGGGAGTAGAATTCTTAATCACTCCCAAGTAGAATGTTATTATTGAGTCAATTTTCTGGTGAAGATAAATTGTTGATATATTGTTATTGAATCATGTATTCTCATGATGTTTTATTATAAGAAAATAGGATTTACTATGTAAAAATACATTTGATAATGGTAATGAAAATAAATTGTATATTAATTTATAATACTCGATCAAGGCTTAATGAAACTTGATGGGCATTACATTGATCATCCTTAGTTAGTGGCCCAAGGTATCGGGTCGAGCACTACAATTGAACCACAACATGTATATCAAATAACTATAGCAATTTATACTCTGTTGTCCTTGAGACGTAGTAAATTTATTTAGTGAACGCATCCAGTGGTGGATCCCTATAAACCACCTCATATGAATTATAACGTCCCCCTCACCCAATCCAACCATTGGTAGGGGACATTACATGGATTCAAGGCCTCCAAATTTCATCCCAAATGCATTTTACAAATTCATAACAGATAAAATACATGTGCATAACATAAATAAACATACATAGTGGAATAAAATTGATCCACACATGATTAACATACATAAACAAGCATAAAAATTACAAGCATCAATTAAAACCATTGCATGATCAAATACAAGAGAACACTTATCTTTAGTCAATTCACATCATAGAAACTAGTTGTGTAAGAGCGATTTTCCACCCAACCATAGGCACTCTATCCAACATATACTCATTATGTTGAGAGGCCACCAGGGCGAAGGAAACACCTATAAGTTTCTCTCTCTCATCCCACAACCATATGTAATAACCCCCTGAGTTAATAATTTATTATTAATTCTGCTCGAAAAATACTTACTTCGTTATTTTTATTATTTTATTACATTTGACAAAAAAGTCAAGAATAAAACATTTTGTACTAAACATTTTTATTTAATAAAATATGTTGAAGGGGGACAAAAGTGGATATAGCTATTGAAGAGTGTTTGTTGACCCACAAGAGGAAAAGACATGTGGCAGAAGCCATTGAGTGAGAACTCAAGATGGAAGAGGCATCATCCCCAAAAATCAGGTCACAACTCCTAGTTGAGTGCTAAAGAGCAGGAAGCTCATAAATGGCCAAGTCTTAGGAAAAATACTATATATCAGTATGTCCATGAGAAACAGAAGGCTAGCATTGGACGGGGATTAAATATGTGAATGCAAGAGATGGCACATTGAAGGATTTTTATCTTGTGGTTCAACGAATTGGCTCGGGGGTTCTGGAACAAGTAACTTGGTTGCTATGGGAGTCGGTTGGCAGGAACGACTTCTCCACTTTTGTTTTCCTAGCGTTGGTGCCAGGTTCATAATTTATGTTTAAAATGTTGCAGAATGTGTTTTAAATTCTAGATCTGAAGTAGATTAATGTAGAACCTAGTATGTACCAGTTAGCCTAATGATGTTATGCTTGAATGTTTAGAATTCTGATTCCTGTCGAAATTTTAATTCTGCACATAATGAATTTGAAATCGTCAATTTCTAATTTGTCTCATGTATTCCTACATTTAACCGTTTATTTCATGTCGTGTCGATTATTTCTAAATTTCTTCCTTAGTCTGTATTTACTAAGTTAGATGTAGCCTGAATCTCTAATCATGTTAGAATGTATCTACTTTTATCAGATTTGAACCACAGCAAGGATTCCATAAAAAACTTATAAGTGTATATAGTTAGAGCATCATCCTAATTCCTACCCAAATAACAATATTGGGTTATAATCCTTGTTCATAGTATAGATCTATAGAACTTAGTATATACAAATGGAATCCACTTAAATAATGTTAACATAATTACAACTCATAAGATTCAAATTATAGTATTCAAATCGAATAAGATCTACATATCTAATCATGAAAAAGGAAATGTTGCTATCTTAAGTATACATACACAGAAATAATCAATTTAACTCCTAAACAAAAGCCATTAATCCACTTAGCAAGATTATAGAGTTACGATTTTCAACCATGTACAAAGATCATGGAACCAAAACTCTTGAAGGTATTTACTTAAGAGTCCTATGAAAAAATAAATCATAGATTATAATAATGCAACTATGAAATCATCTAATGAAAACCACCATACGGATCAAAGATCCTATTAGCATCCACCAGCATGCATAGGATAGTAAAAAAACAATTTAAATCAAATCTAGGACTGACTGATAGGCTATCTAGCACATCTACTATCACGACATCAAAACCGGTATCGCTATTATTGATACCCGAGTTTTTAAAACATAAGAACATTAACTTCAGTTTGAGATATCACAAACCATATGGGTCATGTCAAATAAACATCACAAACACTATTTTTAAAGGGTCATAAGTCCACATCGTGGCTACCCCAAGTTATACAGAGATAGATCCTCGTTAAAGCATTCAGTTATAACCTTCGAGAACTCACAACTATTTAAACAAAGGTGCAAGCTATAAAACAATGTAACTTTACTCACAGTCGTAAGACCATCGAGGATGGTTGCCGTGCTTCAAACAATTATTACACAAGATTGATGCTAGCATAATTTCATTAACCAAGAAAACACTGCAGGATAACCAACGCATTGCTTGGGCAAACTCCGAGGTTGTATCCACAATCTATAAAGAAAACAATGTAGTATTACTCATGACCGTAAGACCATCACAATCGAAGCCAGTTGGTTTAATACAAAAACAACATAAATACAGAGATTACAAAAACGATAATGGATATTACACAGTCGAAGTCTGACACTCCCTTTTTATTTAAACCACACAAAAATATTTATATATATTATAGAGTGGCTATAAGACCATCGTTGATGGATTCCATAGTAAAATCGAAGTATACCAACGTTAAAAAACAGTATGGGAATAAGACCTGTCAAGGCCAAACCCTACCAGGGTATAAACTAAAATATTCCTTTACATTACAGTGCCATGGTATGTCTAAAGAGCCGACACAAACCCGAGAAGGGTTTCGTAAAAAAACCATTTACGAATTTAAAACCAAAAAACCACTTATCTTTAATTAATGAGGCTACCCTCTAGAACCTCATGATCTCTATCTAGAATGACATGCAACCATGATTTGGTGGGGTTAGCATGGGTCACAACCTTTAAAAGAAATTAAAAAACAAAACAAAATTTAAACTAGTGTAGAGTGCATACATTACCTGGGCGTTTGGAAACGCGGGCCTGGGAGGAGGTGACCCTGTCGCCTCCCTTTCTAGTGTTGAAACCTGCAAATTTTCCATTTACAGTTAGTTTAACATCACATTGTGATTTTATTTAAAACCCAGTAATAAACTTAGAGAGGTTTGAAACCTTACCTTGACATTTGGAAACACAGTCCAGGGGTCGGCTCCTCCAAACACCCTTATTCCTCTGCATCCTACATACACTGAAAAACATATCATTCAAAGCAACTGGAAACATCCATTACAAACCCAATAAATTGCAGAGTAAAAGTATCAAGTCGAGGCTTACCTATGGAGCAGACTATTCACATGTTGTGAGTATTGGCAGGCTCGTTGGAGCTCCAGTATGGATGCCAAACCATAAGGGAAGACTGGGGAGTGCAGGTTACCTCAGAGAGAACCACAACACTGCCATTAACACAATGGAAACCAAGTAGGAACAACACATAGCAGATCTCAGCCCTCGACCAGGCTCCGACAAGCAACAACACCAAATGCGAGTTCAGACAGAGTAAAGTCATTTACAAAACCCTACGAAAACCTTAAGATCTCACCATCTAGGTGTAAGGAAAATATTTACTCTCATGTTTCCTCATGGACCTGGATGTGCTGTCAACTCACATCCAAGACATGTTTAAATGTCAAACAAAAGTACCACTTAATGCATGAACAAAACATTACAAATCCAAATCATTGCGAATCCAAACTGTGGATATTATTTAAATTCCAACCGTATAATTATGCCAAGGAACCTTGGAGCATAACAAACCTTATAACATGACAAACCAACCTTTGCATCGAACACCACACCATGTATATATATATATGCCATAACCATCGTGGTGATAAATCTATGGTATATAATGCCATCATAGGTTATCCCGAGGTCCACACCCCTTTCCACTATAACCATAATATATATGCATAATACAATATCTTTGAATCATGCTATCGCCTTAGCATTAGGTTAGGCCAAGGTCATTGAAATATTTACAATCCTAGCATAGTGTTATGTCTTCAAATACATTAAAACCATATTGCAAGCATAGCTGGGTTTATGTATTGTAATATTTTAAATCATATTAAAACTAGATGATATATCATTTACACCATGAACATCAAGGACCATAAATAAATGCATTGAGGCCAAAACATGCAGTATCATGCCAACCATAAGTAAGTAAACCCTCACTTTTTATTGATAACAAGAGGTCACCGTATGAAGAACCATACGCTTACAAACCTTAAGCTTCTCACACTTAGGGGTAGGTCCTTACACACACAGTATAAACTATGGTAAGGCCAAGGCCTTATAAAAATAATGTAATTGACAGGTTGGGTCAAGACCATGCACAATCTCCCATGCCTTAGGCTAGTTCAACCCATCATAAAGATTATTAAATAAATAAATAGGTATAAACAAAGTACATCACCCGCGTAGACATGACTGAAGGTTCCAGAAGAAACTAGCCATCGTCATGTTCAACAAAACTTGTCGTAACCAGCATGACAAAGATATTAGAAATAACATAAGTAAAACATATAAATCTACTAATTAAATGTAAAAGTAATGCATCTAGAAAAAGTTATTTACGAATTTTAGGTGTGTTACATAATGGTATCTGAGCACGGTTACAACACTAGGCCTAAACCGACTCAACACTCGAACTGTTACAGAAAACATAAAACTAACTTCTACTTTATTTTGGTTTAATTCTCTTACAAACAACAAAGAGAAGCATAACAATATTTTGCAGGAAACATGGCAGATGCAGAGATGTCTGCAGAAGAGGAACGCCACCCATAAAATCCTTTAAATAATGAAGAGGGTAACTTCAGGGATGGGGAAATATCTGTAAAGTTAAACGAAAGTCAAGACAACAGATATGAACTACAAAGAACTTTCAAAGGGTTAAGGTCGGAATTGAGAAAAATTAAAGAAGATAATGAACGAATTCTAAAAGCTCAGGAAGAACTAAATGATATTTTGTTAGCTACGATACACATTGCTGTAAAAGAAAAAAAGAATAAATATGAGGAAAAAATTCCTAAAAATGCACCTTACAAACGTAAGGGCAGGAAGATGAAATTTTCCTGTCATAAATATGAAACTTCTAGTGAAGAATCAGTAAAACATCACTTAGGAAAACAACAAGATTCAAGCGAAAGTAGTGATGAACATAAAAAGAAAAAGAAATACAGACCCGATAAGGAAATCTATGGGGAGTTTAAGAAAATTAAACCACCAATATTTAATGGGGAAATTGAGAAGGGTGAAGAGGCGGAAGCCTGGTTGTTTGGAATGAAAAAGCATTTCCAAATATACAACTACTCTGATGAATTAAAGGCTAAAATGGCCATCTATAATATGACTGGAAAGGGAGATATATGGTGGCAAGATATAAAGAAAGTTAAGGGGATAAAAGAGAAATATGTAACTTGGAAAACATTTAAAAAGCTCTTTAAAAGAAAGTACTTATCAGAACAATATTATGAAGGAAAGGCCAAAGAATTTTATGATCTAAGGCTAGGAGCCATGATGATGAAGGAACTCTGTAGTAAGTTTTTAAGCCTGATTCGTTACATTCCTTACATAATTGATGAGAAACCTAAAACACTATGGTTTATCAGTTGTTTTCTTGTCATGTTCAAAGAACGGATTGAGTATGACAATCCGAAAACGCTAGAGGAAGCGATGGGAAAGGCAAACTTCTATTACGACCAAAACAAAAATAAAAGGGAAAATGTACCAGCTTGGAAGAATGAAAGGCCAAATAATTTTGATCCAAGAAAGAAGCAGAATAAGTTCCACAAAAACACATGAAATAACTATAGGGGATATCAGGGTAATAACTACAAAAGCTTTAAACCAAATAATTTTGTAGTAAAAGAACCTCCTACTGTCCTTAACAAAAACCCAGCACAAAAAGAACCCTTAAAATGTTGGGAATGTTGAGGGCCACACTACTTTAAAGTCTACGTAGTAAGAAAAAAGAAATTTAATGTTGATTCTATCCAAGAAGCAGTTACAGTTGGGGACATGGCAAGGAGCATGGCCAGAATTTGCGCTGCATTGGAAAACTGGCAAGCAGATCACCAAATTTCTATGGTTGAAATTGAAGGTATAATAAACAATCAACCTATCTCTATTTTAATTTATCCAGGTGCAAGCCTAAGCTATATATCACCTAGAATAGTTGAATTATGCAAATTAGTACTAGAAAAGTTTGATAAGTAATGGCTAGTACAGTTAGCCACCGATACAAAACAAAAAGTTACTAGTCTTGTTAGAAATTGTAAATTGATGATGAATGATTTCCTTACACACGTTAATGTAAATATTCTACCTTTAGGATCCTATGATTTATTAATAGGAATGGAATAGCTATACGAACATAAAGTAGTGTTAAACTGTTTCAAAAAAACATTTACATGTACTGATTATGATGGAAACAATATAAAAGTAAAAGGGATCCCTAGGAAGGTTACAATTAGAGAAATCTCTGCGTTACAAATGAGAAAATCAGTAAGAAAAGGATGTAAGGTGTTTGTTGTCTATATAATGAATGATAGTGAAAACGATAACAAACTTAAATTAGATGACATAACAGTCTTGAAGGAGTTTGAAGACATATTTCCGGAGGAATTCCCCAAAATTCCTCTGAAAAGAGACATTGACTTCACGATTGATCTCATACTCGGAGCGGTACCAACATCAAAAGCTCTGTACCAAATGAATATAATAGAACTTATAGAGCTGAAATCATAACTACAAGAACTAATTGATAAAAAGTACATTCGACCCAGTGTCTCTCCCTGGGGAGCACTGGTCTTGTTTGTGAAAAATAAGGATGGAACATTAAGATTATGTATAGATTACCAACAATTAAATAAAATGACCATTAAGAATCATTACCCACTACCCCAAATAAATGGTCTATTCGATCAATTACACAGAGCAACTATCTTTTCAAATATAAACTTAAGGTTTAGTTATCATCAAGTACGAATAAAATATGAGGATATCTTTAAAACGACATTTAGGAGCCTCTATGGTCACTATGAGTTTGTCGTAATGCCTTTTGGGTTAACAAACACACCTGCTGCATTCATGTGTTTAATGAACAACATCCTTAGTAACTACCTAGATAAGTTTGCAGTTGTCTTCATCGACGACATACTAATATATTCTAGAAACGAACAAGAACATAAGGAACATTTAAGGATAATTCTACAAGTGCTAAGAGAACAACAACTCTACGCAAAATTCAATAAATGTGAATTCTTTAAAGATAAGATTCAACACCTCGGACACATAGTGTCCAAGGATGGAATCTTTGTCGATCCCAACAAGATAAAGGCCATCACTGAATGGTCGCTTCCTAAGAATTTAACCGACATCAGATCATTTATGGGGATTACCGGATACTACCGAAAGTTCATCTAAGGCTTTTCTAAAATTTACTACCCCATAAATTCATTACAAAAGAAAGGGAAAAAGTTCGAATGGATTGAAAAATGCATGGAAAGCTTTAACAAACTAAAACATCTACTAATTATTGCATGGATCTTAAAGATTGCTAATCCATTCAAAGATTTTGTCGTATGTACCGACACCTGTAAGAAAGGGCTAGGCAGATTTTTATTACAAGAAAACTATGTCGTAGCATAGGAATCCAGGAAATTAAAAGAACATGAGAAAAACTATGCGACATGCGATTTAAAACATGCTGCCATAATTCACGCCTTAAAAATGTGGTGACATTACCTAATTGGGAGAAAGTTTCTACTTATGTCTGATAACGTAAGCCTTAAATATTTATTTGATCAACAAAATTTGAATGTGAGACATGGAAGATGGATGCTTGATTTAGGGACCCTTTCCCGTTATTTTTTGCTACTCTCATGTATATCTAAACTACTCAAAGCTCTGTATTGTTGTTCATGACTGTGTATAACCCAATAAATTCGAATTTAGGGATAGAGCTATTAATTTGAAAGGGAAATCGATGGTTGTTGGTGAGCANAGGGACCCTTTCTCGTTATTTTTTGCTACTATAGCAAAAAATAACGAGAAAGGGTCCCTAACTCACCCAACCTCTCTGCTCACCAACAACCATCGATTTCCCTTTCAAATTAGGAGCTCTATCCCTAAATTCAAATTTATTGGGTTATACACAGTCATGAACAACAATACAGAGCTTTGAGTAGTGTAGATATACATGAGAGTGTGAGAGAAAGAAAGTTAACTCCAAGAGGTATGAGAAAATGGTGACAAGACAACTGACATGGCTTGTGACAGTAGAAAAAAGGAATTCTAGTAGCTACAGACCGACTTCTCAAATCTAACAAAACTATAAAAAAGTGCAGTTAGTCCCATGCTTCAATAGCCACATTAAATGACTTTTCCCACCAACCCCACACTGGTATTCAATGATTGAAAATAGTCAAAGAAGGATATAAAACGCTTATCCAAGGCACATGGCAGGATTGTGAGTTCTAAAGTTGACACTTGGCACCAAGGATTTGGTCTCCCATGGGCCCCCATTTCCTCTTCCCCTATGGTGGAATCATAGCCCCTTTAGTGCTCTTTACAAAATTCTTGGACCATTTTATTATTTATGCACATAATATTTACATGTATTTCAAATTGGCATGATAAGCCAAACATAAGGTCCAAATAAAATATTTACATCATACATGCCTAACCATTCACTAGTCGGGCCTTGGCCTTGAGATCTGCACTAGGAATCCATAGTAGCATATTTACATCATTTACATAATTTTGTTCAAATACATCCAAGTCAAAATTATGGGTATTACAATGAACACCCTTTACAATATGACCACATTCTCTTCTTCCAACAGGTTGGAACATCTTGAAGCTTGATACATAAATCTTAATAGCCAGTTTTAGCAAATTTAACATATCATAATTGGTTGGGATTAGGCATTGGATTATAAGTTAGATATGAAAACTCAACAAACCATAGTCAACTTGTATTAGATGTTGGATGCAAACTTAACACTTCTGATAGTTCATGGCATACAAGAAGAATAATCTTGGAATGAACGATATGGTGAGCCACATCAAGAAGAAATTATTCACTTTGGACTATCTCGCCACTAGCAACCCTCTTCAGGACCTCTAATCCATAACTCACCCTCCATGGATAATAACATATGGCATTGTTAATATGCTAAAGTGGACCTAGACACGTTTGATGGTTCTAAACCATTAGGATGGGTCATCCAAATGGAACTTTACTGGTGACATGATGAAACTTAGAGTGGGGTTCTTATGTTTGGATCCAAAATGATTTTAATGGTGAGATACTCACTATTTGGGGCGGCTTACCAAGTTACACCAAACAAGGTAAATCACTGAATTTATCTCATCCTTTGAGCAATTAGGCATCCATATAGAGAACTTAACAAATTATTTTTATAAATAATGTTTCATTAGTGTCATCAAAGAGGTTATTAGAGTACGAGTTGGAATGGAGCATCATGCAACCTAGTTGGAGGCATCTCCAACATATCTAAAAGTAGAGACGACGACCAATGCACAAACCAACAAACCATTTTTTATTCCCCATTAGCACCCTACATAGGTCGATTCCTCAAGCATAATCCCTTCTCTCTTGAAAGTATAAATTTTGTCACCAACAAAAATGACAGATAGACAATGACATGGACTCTGCTAATAATTATGATGACAAGTATGCACATGGTTATAAATGCAAAGAACAAAAGTTATTTCAAATTGATGTGACTACTCCTTGCCATTATGAATACATTAGTATGGAAGATACCCCTAGGTTTGTGACTTTTGAGAAAAATACTCCCATGCAAGAAGAACTTGAACTTGAAGTCCATCAAGAATAACCACCCACCTCTCTTCAGGATTTATTCAGTATTTTAGGCTTGCAAACCTTGAAACTCCTAGGTTACGTCAAGCACCACAAAGTGGTATCCTTGGTTGACAATGGTGACGAGCTCCAATAATGCCATCTTTTGAACATGTATTTTATCACACTTCATGCCCCTTTTTACTCTTATTCTAAGTCCAGGTTTACATTTTTAGTATCTAGATAACAATTTTGGCATAATCATGTATATTGGAGTGCGTTTTCTCATATTTTGTTGATTAATTGATAAATAAGATAGGATCTATATACTCATGGTTATTTGTATAAATGTTGTATACTTTTGGTGTTGGAGGAAAGCTACAGAGGTACATGTACTACAAGTCCTTATGTCCTACTGAATAGTCTATAGGCAGTACTACATATACTCTACAGGTAGTACTGCATATACTACACAGTTCGTCCTACGAATATTCTATAGGTATTCTTGTGGGTGCTACAAAGCTATTATGGATCCAATCTTAAGAAAGGATAGGTTATATCTCAAACTATGTGCATGGAACACCACCTAGAAGCACACCAAGATAAATGGGGTTCAATCCATGGAAAAGAAGGACGCGATGGAATGAGTTGTTAATACAATTGGAATATATTTCCAATATAAAATTTGAACACTAATTTACATTCTTTTGTAATAAATATATTGGCAAACAATCAAGCCAATTGTACTTCCAATTTAGACTTATGATTATGGGTTTGTTACTTGATAGTTATGGGGAGAACTAAAAAATACTTGATTTTCGAGTATGTCCAAAACAACATCTTAAATATAGATATATGGGGGAGGGGGATGATATATAAGAAAGCCTCCCATGTTTGTAGAGTTATCTAAGTTAGTGAATGGAATATGTATTTAGCACTATAGTATACTCTTGTGCCTTAATAAAATGAATGGAGTTGATTATGTCGAATGATTTGTGTGTTTGAATTGATTTGTTTGATACTATAGGCTACCCACAACATCTTGTCCAAGGAGGCAAGGCCCACTCTAGTTGACAGGTGTTGTTATTATATTTTTGTGCAGTAGGTTTAACATATGAATGATTATATTCAATTGAATTTGTGATTCATCAATAGTGGATAATATGCTTATTATCGTTTGCCTGCATTTTTAGTAAAGTCATTTTGATTGTGTGCACAATCGTCGTTCTTTTATAATGATTATTATCTCATTTCATAATCTGCATCTTTCTCATTCTATGAACTCGGGCTTTCAAAAGATTCCTTTTAATACTGAAGTTGTGATTGATGAAATTAACTATTACATTGAGTAAAAGCATCGATTTGTAGTTTGGAAAGAACTGGTTATTTTTGTAATTAGTTGATTTTCAGATGAAAGTGTGAATTTCCATTTCAACATAGTGTGCCTTCCCATTCTTGCAAAAAGTGAGTGTGCCTTTAAATTCTTGCAGTGAGTTGATTTACTTTTAACATAAAACATTTTCATTTTTTGCAACTAAATCCAACATATCATTTTTTCTCTATTTAGTGTGCTTAGTTAAAATTCATGTTTATGCAATTTTACCATTTGTTGATTGCTTCTATTTCCACACTTTAAACCTTGGTGACAAAGTTTCTTTCCATAATACCTATTCATTGCTATCACCATCTTTGTAAACGAAAATCCTGGAAACTGCAACTTCACGGTATAAATACCAATGCAAAGGAAACTATGACTACCATGTATATTGTACGGTAACTCGCAAGTTCCCATAGGACCTCTGGTTGATAAATTAATGCACATAGTTCTTACTTGTGTTACTAAGAAATTAGAAGGTACTTAAAAAGCTAATCATTTTGGCACCATTGTCGAGGAGTTACCAACAACCATTGTTAGGATATGCCTTGGTTTGCATATTGAATAGGATCATTCTAGCTTTAGTAGTTTGAAAATTGAATTTTTTTCTATGTTTCACTTCTTATAAGGATTTCTGAAGTATTCACACTTTTTACATTATTCCTTTGCATAAGATTTCTACATTTTTAACCTTTTGCATAATTTTGAATACAAGAGAACAAGACGGTAAGACAAGAGGTAAGAACCTGCACATTCACTACGAAAATTTTGTAGCAAGTGCTTGTTTTTTATTTATTTCAAGACATGCTAGCTTTAAAATGATGTTTTGATTCATGAATAGAATTAGATATCCTCATGGATGATTTACTAGCACTATCAAAACCCCCAAAGATACTAACCATAAAATAAAAGGAGAAGGATCGAGGAGTGTCAATTTTTAGAAATAAGACACCTACAACCAACATTGCAACCAACATGAAACTTGTAACTCTATTGATGGAATCAATACACTCAGTTGATCTTCTTGAAGAAGTTGTTGGCTTGGTCCAAAGAGAAATTATATTTCTGATTGCACATTCTGCTAACACAGAGGACCTTCTCAGTGGATAAATGATATAGAATTCCAATCAAATCCAATAACAAAGCCAACAAAATCTGCCACCCCTATGGAATCATCAACACTCCAAGGGTTAATTTTTTTGGGGGAAACATGACAAGAGAAGAAGGAACATGAACTACTATAGGGGAGATTGTTTTCCCATAAAATTTTTGAAGCTGGGACTATGGAACAGTTGAAAAACATCCCTCCATCAGCCTTGGCAAATTTTAATGGGATGGAAAGTGAAGACTTCGATACAATCCCTTTTTAATTCAATGTTCTTTGCAAAAGTTATGATTATCTCTTAGATGCTCATAAATTAAAATTATTCATTTCCATGTTGAAAAACAAAGCACTTTGCTATTTCATGGGGCTTGGTGGGTACAACATTGCTACATGGTAAGAAATGAAGAAAGCATTCCTAAAAAAAAACAGGACTACTGCAAGGACACAGATCGATAGGAACCCATCTTTAAGATGACACATAAAGATGATTAGAGTCTGGAGGATTATGTAGAATATTTCCAATATAACTTGCAGTGGTCAAGACAAAGTACATCAGATGATGAAACCCTGTAGATTCTTTTGGTATAAGGAATGAAATTAGAGTGCATCCACATTCTAAATTTGATGTAGCTTGGAGATGTATTCTGGCTCAAATCTAGTGAAATCTAGTGACCTGGAGATGTATCCTAGCTCAAATCTAGTGACCTTTTTAAGAGATATTCATGAGGAACCTCTAGATTAGGAAGAGGACCATGGACATCATGGCTAGAGTCACCATAACATCTGGAGGAGGCATCACTAGAGAAGAAAATGGCAATTTGTTGGAAGACTTCAAAATTGATATACTCGAATCCCTAACTTCACATTTGGATACAACGCAAATAAAGAAGACTCAAGAGGAGTTAGAATTGGCTTTGTCCATATTTTTCCCCAAATGCAAGAAAAAACATCCTTTGAAGGATTTCTTGTTAGCTAAGCTCAAGATTTGTGAAATTTGTGAATTAGAGCATGCTACTAGCAGTTGTCCCTTTTTACCAAGATTGAATGCATTTTACTATGGCACAAATGCATAAAGTGACCAAATTTGCCTTATTACTAAAAAATAACCTTGTTAGCCTCATCCCCTAGGTATGTCCCTAGAACTCTTGCAATCTTATAACCGTAATTAAACTAACCCACAATTGCAACATCCTTATCAACCTTGGTATCTTCTTATGCCTCAACAACAATGGGTATCCCCACCACCTCAAAATTACTCATGGAAGTAAGGGTGGAGGAGTCCTTCCTTTGGAAAGAAACAACAAATCCCTTTGAATCTTCTTCCATAACAACAACTATTGCCTTTGCAATTACCCCAATATCAACATATTCATTTGCCTACAAATAATTCACCTCCACAACCACAAATTCCTACAAAGCCCACAACTAATGCAAATAATAAAACAACACAGCTTACTTATGTTGTTGAACCAAACAATTTTCCACTTACTCTCTTTACTTGATAGAATTCCAAGGTATTCACTTATGGTCAAGGAGGACCCTCAATAAAAAGACGTCTCCTGTGATTGTCTTTGAAGATGACGAAAATGAAGAAATCCCACCACCCATAATAAATAAGTCTAAATATCATCATAATGGCCATCCACATATCCCTCCTCAACCTTCATCTCGACTACAACCTACAGAAAATGTGCAATGTCCACCTCCTTACCCAGAGACTTTGAATCTAGACATACCTCTTACTCAACCCGAATTCAAATTTTCAGGGGAATTGAGAAATGTTTGTGTGAGAATCCCATTATTTCAGGCCATAAAAATGTTCCCATTTTGTCCAAAGCTGTTAGGGAGTTATGCTTGGGAAATCTAGCAGGGAGAGGAAAGGTCCCCATATTGTTCATGCAATCGGTCATCTGAAAGATTTAATGTTGGGAAAAACCTTTACTGCTAAATACACAAACCCAAGTAGTCCCATAGAAAATGTTTAGATCAACAATGTCCTCATTCCCAACACTCTGATTGATTTAGGTGCAGCAAAAAATGTGACGATAAGAGAAACCATGGAATTGCTTGGACTATTTGATCTACATGGGACTTCCACTGCCTGCAATTAGCTAACCAAACCATAATGAAATTGGAGGGAATTTTAGAGGATGTAGTAATTTGTGTAGACTCCTTGGAATACCCAACATGTTTCATGGTTAGGCAGACCAAATTCAATTTTCGAGGTTACCCCTTGATTTTGGGGAGAGCATGGTGGCCATAGTTGATGCTTATATTGGTTATAGATCCATAAATATTACTATTTCCCATGGTAGTTCTACTAATAAACTTACACTTTATCACCCTGCCAAGCCTAACACATAACAAGAATTACCATTGTGGGTGGAAGAAGAAGAAGGCGATGATGATGGGAATGGCCATCCATTGCTTACAGTACATCAATATCTTTATGTCAAAGAGAAGAGTGAGGATGAAGTGATAAATGATTTCATTGCTAATTATTTCTCATCCTAATTACAATTGACTTCTCAAATCCTCAAATGGATTTTGGATCATGTCACTCAAGAAAACTATTCCTTGGATAACTCCTCCATAACAATAGGCATCGTGCCTCTTCATCCCAACAATGGAAATAAATCCACTAGCATACCCATAGAAATTAAACAAGGGAGAACCTTGAATATTAATTATGCACTCTCATCCTCATAAATAGAGCATCTAATCAGTTTGTTGTAGACCCATAACAATGCATTCACTCGGGATTATACGGATATGAAGGGGTTCATTTAGAATTATGCACTCATCACACACATATATATAAAATGACTCTCGACCTATATGAAAACCACAACAAATAATGAATCCTTCCTCATTTGAAATAGTCAAGGATGGGCTGCATAAATTACTTGCACATAGGGAACATTCACTTACTGAGTACTTTATTTTAGCTTTTGCAATGCACCTACTACCTTTCAGTGAGAACTCCTCGGTATATTCTCGAAACTTGTTCATTATTGCATAGAAGTGTACATGGACAACTTCACGATATACAGAGATACCTTTATTGAAGCATTAACCAACCTAGAAGGTACTTAAGTTATGTAAAGAGACAAACATATCCCTTAGTAATGAAAAATGTTTCATGCTACTCACTGAAGGTATTATGTGGGCCATCACATTTCTCCTATAGGTATTTAAGTGGATTTGATGAAAATTAAGGTAATAGATAACCTTCTTGTCCTGAAAACATAAAAACAGGTACACAATATTTTTAGGACATGTTGGTTATTATAGATTCTTTGTTGAAATTTTTACAAGAATATCATCTCCTCTATTTTCATTACTTTCTAAGAATGTAGAATTCACCTCGACTGAACAATGTAGAATTCACAAAACTACTCCTTACCATTCCACATTTCTAATAATGCCTCGAGCACTACCATTGGAGCAATCCTAGGATGTCCAGAAGAATAAAACCCTACACCATATATTTCATCAACAATAACTTGGCTCTTGTGGAACTGAATTACAAGGTAATAGAAAAGAAATTTATTGTTGTTGTCTTTGCTATAAATAAGTTCCATTGTTATATAACATGTCATATTGTGTTTTTGTACACTCATCACTCTACTATTTATTACTTAATGAATAAAACCATCACAAATGGCAAAGTGAATAGGTGGCCATTGCTATTATAGGAGTTTGACATAACCATCCTTGATAGGCCTGTGAGGGATAACATTGTTGTTGATTTCCTCTCTAGGCTTACCAACAATTGAGACATGCTTCTTAATGAACATGTTTTCGTAGTATCTACTACACTCCATGGTTTGCAAATATTGTTAATTATTTTGTTGTAATAAAACTTACAACACACCTCTTGCCAAAAGAACGACAACAAATCATAAATAAAAACAATTGATATTCCAAGATTGAAGGCTACCTCTTTTACACTAGACTGGATCTTATGATATGAAGTGGTGTCATAGAGGATGATATTTACGATATCCTACTAGTATGTCACAACAATCATTGTGGATGGAACTTCAATAAAAAAAGTAATTCTTATTGCGCCGAGAGGCGCTCTACAACCCAGTATGGGGTTAATCTTGTAACGTTACGTAACGTTGTAACATTACGTAACGTTACATAATGTTATGTCGGTTATTATAAAAAAAATAGAACATAATGTTATGTCGGCTATAAAAAAAACACAATATGGGGGAGATGTTGTAATGTTTTTACTTAACAAAATAATCATAAAAATGTTGGCCTTGCACATGGTTTTAAAACCATAAACCATGTGCATGGTTTTAAAACCATGTGCACATGGTTTGCACATGGTTTTTATGCACATGGTTTTAAAACCATAAACCATGTGCATGGTTTTAAAACCATGTGCACATGGTTTGCACATGGTTTTTATGCACATGGTTTTAAAACCATGCACATACATAATAAATGTTGGCCCGAAAAAAACCTAATATGGGGGAGATGTTGTAATCTTCCTAACTAACAAAACAATAAAAAAGTAAAAATTTAATAATCCGTAAAAAAATATGGGTGAGGAAAAAAACACAATATGGGGGAGATGTTGTAACGTTTTTACTTAACAAAATAATAAAAAAAGTTGGCCTTGCACATGGTTTTAAACAACATGGTTTTAAACAAACCATGTGCATGGTTTTAAACAAACCATGTGCATGGTTTTAAAACCATGTATGAGGAAATATTGTAATGTTAGTTCATAACAAAATAAAAAATAATAAAAAATATTATATGTGGGCCATAAATAATATTAAATATTAATAATAAAATACTATATGTGGACCTTAAATAAAAATATGTGTCTTTTGGTTTGAATCAAATCAATGGATACCTACAAAGAGATTTGATCCCTCTCGGCGCTTGATAGAGCCTAGGATTTGGATCTACGCTGGTAAAATATTTCATCTAGGGGATTATTGTCCCACCATTTTTTGAGATGCTTGAGAATATGTGAAGAGTTGTGATAACTGCCAAAGAACAAGACGACGTAGCCAATGAGATGAAATGCCACTCTAGACTCAGCTTATTGTGGAACCTTTTTAAAAGTGGGCTCTGTATTTTTAGGGGCCTATTAAACCTCTTTCAAGACAAAATGCCATCTTGGTTTGTAATGATTATGTGACTAAATGGGTGGAGGCGAAATCATTTCCAAGAGCCGTGAAGCATCCAATAATAGGTTTCCTATATGGAGAGATGTTTATCTGATTTTGGATTCCATGAGAGATTGTCATAGATGGCAGAGCACGATTACCTCTAAGTATGTTTAGAACATCATAGAGCATTATCAGATCAAGCACAGGTTAAACTCACCATACCATCCTCAAGCAAACAAATAGGTGGAAGGTACCAACAAATTTTTTGAATCCATATTAACCAATATTGTTTGATTACATATTAGGTATTGGGATGATAGAATTTTAGAGGTTCTATGGTCCCACCATACTACATGGAAAAACACCACATATTTCATCCCCTACGAGCTTGTATACCGTAAGCAGGTTATCCTCCCTATTGAGATGGACTATGTAAAGACACCAATAACTACACTACAACTAGGGATGGACGTATCAAAGGAACAATCTAACCACCCGACCTAGGTTAATGAGTTGGATGAACTATACCAAGCAACTTTACAACATGCTCTTATTATCTAGCAACGAAGATCTAAATGGCATGATCATCTCCTTAAGCATACAATTTTTCAAGTAGGAGATAGGGCTCTTTTATTCGATTCCATATTCAAGGGGGCATCAAAGGAAAGATATATACATGTTGGATAGGACCACATGAGATCAACACCATATATAACAATGGGTCAGTAAATATGCACACCATTGATGAATACATTGATTCCTTTGATAATTACTGGTCACCACATGAGACATACAAGAAACCCTTGTTCAAGGATGTATTTACCCAAAGTGTTGCAGCATGATACCACAATAAGTATATGGTGATGTTATCTACAACATCAATAATAAAACAATATATCAACATTTTGTATGGTAAAAAAATTCAATTATGAAAACCTTCTTGGGAGATGCAATAGGACAAGAGTCATTTGAAAACCAACCTTCTGGAAGGTGACATCTGGAAAAAAACACAAAACATTTTGCCAAAACTAATATTTTTGTCATGTTATAGATTGATGCTTTTTACAGGGACACTTTGTTTTAGGATTTCCCATTGCCACAACATCTAATGTTTCCATGAAACCATATTATATAAATTTCCACAATACAAATCTCCATGCTTCCTATAGAACTTACTGTAGTACACATCTCCCTACTTCTTGTAGAACTTCCCATAGTACATATCTCCCTACTTCATGTAGAAGTTCCAACAGTACAAACCTCCTTGCTTCATAAATAACTTCTTATGGTACAAACATCCTCATTTCATGCATAACTTCCCACAGTACAGATCTCCCTTCTTCCTGTAGAAATTCCTGAAGTACAAATCTCCCTGTTTTCTATAGAACTTCTAGTAGTAAGGATCTCTCTTATTTCAGAAGTAGATTTTAGAAATTTTTTGTAGTTGCATAACTTTTAGCTATTACAAATCCTTTCACAAACAAAAATTTTATTTTCGTAATAAGATTCTTCTCTACTCTCCAATAGCCTTGGTGATTACTCCAACTACTTCTTACCAGGACTCAACACATTCCAACACATCCGCCTCCTCAACACTGCGCCTCCTCTCATTAAGTCAAGGTATGTACGTCCTCTTCTTTGTCGATAATTAACAAAAATTAGCATGCCTTCCAAATACCCCTATGCCATATCCCTGTCTTATATACTCGAGGGTGGGCAATGGTCTCTTTGTGAGGGGGGAATGCTAAAATTAGCATGGCATCAACTAAAGTTCACATGCTCATCATATTTGGTAGAATGCCAAATTTAGCAACAATGAAACCTACACAAATAGAGGTTGTGGATTTCCAAAGCAATGGATTATTATGACATTTCGATAATAATGAAAGCATCCCTGCATAAAATCGCCACCAAAATCCATAATTCAAATCCTTTCCAAACAATCCATCCGACTTAATGATCCCTATTCACGCCATAACGACTATAACCACTATGTTTCCAAATCCTGAATCCTCCTCACAAACACTCTTATAATCCTCCTTACAAATAATGGTATTTGGGCATCATGGTGGTTCTTCCAACTAGAAGGAAACTGGAAAATACCAATCTCATAACACAAAACATGGAAGTGCGTAGAATCCTATAAGATGCAGGATGGATGATCTATTTTAAGAAATTGAGGAAAGTTAACATAGATATTATGATGGAGTTTGCATTATCTTACAATCCAGTATTTGCAAAATTAAGGGGACTACAAATTCAACAGATAGAAGAAGTAATAGCTAGGGTCATGGACCTCCCAACGAATGACAAAAGGTGGTTCGAGAGAAGAGCTCCAGTAAAATCAAGAATGGGATAATTAATTATAGGCAACAAAATGGTTCAAGGGATGAAAAAAAAAACATATAAATGTCTCTCCTGCCTCCATGATCATAGGTATCTGTCTACATCCTAAAATTTATAACTTGTGAAGGAATATTCATTTTACTATTCATCTATCATTTTAGGCTCTTGACACACCTAAGACATCATAAGCACATTAATATGCCCTATTTTCTCCTAAATTCTTTAGAATTGATGTGTAAAATGGTTAAATAGG
The DNA here is from genome assembly GCA_001517045.1 of Pseudotsuga menziesii. Lineage (NCBI taxonomy): Eukaryota > Viridiplantae > Streptophyta > Pinopsida > Pinales > Pinaceae > Pseudotsuga > Pseudotsuga menziesii. The sequence continues at coordinate 71,104 of LPNX010466394.1, read as the reverse complement.
GAAGGAGCCCTTAGGCCATCTTATCCCATTATGGACTCATAAGGTTATTAGTAGAAGATACTCTTGCAAAAAATTCATTAGAGATGAGATGTTTTTGTGGGGAATCTTCCATCCCTATTGGCAAGGGTGGCATCAATTCCAAAGACTACATAAACCCCACTAGAAGCTATTATGTCAAAAACTCCACCAGGAGCTATTACTACAGAAACCCCAAATACGGCTGTAGAAACTCAAAGCAATTCTCACACCCTAGATGACTAAGCTTATGGAAACAATCCTTGGCCGAAGAAACTCTGCCAAAAGCTATTACAATATTTCCTCACCAAAATTTACTATGATAGAAATGCCATGGGTGGATGAAGCATCACAAGGAGGATAATAATGTCCCAACATGTGAAGTATATTGGGACAAACCTCCACTGTGAAATAATCTAGTTGACCTAAAACTTATTGCAAGGTCGCCGCAGAATAGAAGCTAGAAGTAATTTAAGTTTTTAAAGAGGAGAATTCTTAGAGTGAGAAACTGGAACAAAACAAGGAAAATAAGAGCAAACATACAAAAAAAGAGTTGGGGCCATGTGCAAAGTACTCATGGACGGTAGAGGAAGCAATGGGCACAATAGAAGAAGAGCCATGAAATTAAGAAGTGATGGCAAGGAAGGCATTCTTAATTGGTAGAACCAACTTCTCTCTCTTACCAAGTATAGGAAAAATTTCAAGGCAATGAAGAAGATTTATCAAGACCTAAAATGATCATATGGGGTATTTGATAAAGAGTTCACTTCCACAAAGAAGAGATTATAGAATTTTGAATCTCAAAATAATCTGGATGCCTTAGTTGAGGGTATATTGGAAAACAATATGAATGGTCACGTATAGGGTCACATGAAGAATCTCATGACACCTTGATGGAAGAGTCCAATAATATAATTGAGGGTCCAAAACTGTTAATCCCTCCATAAGAGAACATACCCGAAGAAGAAAAAATTAAAGAGAAATCTATGGATACAAGAGATCATGAAGAAATGGAAGAACAACATGAACTTTTAGAGGAGAAAGAAATAGAGATAATCTTGGGCAACAGACTAGCTGATCTGATTTAGATTCAGTATCTAAAAGGAGAGGCGTTGAATTGGAAAACTAAGGTCAAGGAGCTAGAGGACAAGGCTAAATCCTTGATAGATTAGAAGAGGGATATTGAAGAAAAAGTTGAAATAACGAAATGTCGGGATAAGGAAACAACAATAAGTTTACGAAAGTTGAATAATGAAGTACATCAACTGAAACATGATAAGAAATACTTATGTTACTTAGCCCATATAATGATAAATTATAAACTACTCTTAGCTTTATTGTATTCCTCAAGGAATAACGGGTCTCCTTTCGAATAAGAGCCATTGTACCAGGGAATCATGATCGGATTTTGGTCCCTCGCTAGTTTATTTAGGCATTTTCAAGAAGTGACTAGGAGGATCAAAATTTAATGTGTGAGCTCTACCTACATAATCTAGTAAATACTAATTTCATCCATTGATATCCAAATCCCTATGTGGGAGATATTCAACCCCATGTTTTTGTGTCCTTCATGAAGAATAAACTCAAGTGGATTGAGTCACTTGCATATATGAACTTCATGGAATGGGATAATGATTTATGGGCAAGAGGATCATCACGAACAACATAATTATTAATAGAACGAGTTGAAGTAATTAAGGACCCTGCATTTGTGATTTCTTTTAAGGAAGCACAAAGTTCATACATAACCACTTGCAAGGGTTGGGTGGTTTTGAACAAGTTGTATGTTATCCTCATTTTGAGAAAAATAAGTGGATCTATGATCCTAGAATTGAGAAAGAAGGGCCCTTTCACACATGAAATACTTGAGTTTCTTTAGATCAATTTCAATTATACATTGACTTCCTTAAGATACATGGTGTTGGTTGGGTTGTGCTCAAATTTCATTTTGCGCTTTTATGGATACCCCTAGAAGTAGAAGGAGAAGAAGATGACCTATGGAACATTTTCACCCAAATAATGGGCTATTATACACCAAAGGGGAAAGGAAACCCTACCTACAATCAGAGTACTATTTACTTGGAGTTTGAACCCCCAAAACCTTCTATCCTTATGAGTAATAATATTTTGCATGGGGTCATGCACAATCTTCGGTTTGGGGAGATCGCGGGATCCAATAATTCCATATGTTACCACCTATTATGGACAAGGTTATCACTTGACAGAAGACATCATCAACCATCCAGGGACGTTTCAGTACCCCTTTCGACCAAGCAGTCTTTTGCTCAGTTGTTGTACTTTGCACCTCCTTTGTCATGGTTGGAGAGAGGTTGTTTGTAAAATTTGACATCCTTTACATGTGTAAAAGGGATAGATCGAATGAGTCTCTCATGTTACGATACCTTTGTATTGTTATTTAAACCTAATTCAACTTAGATGCTAGTGATCAGAGTTCAACATGGTCTTTTCACTCACACCTCCAAAGCCAATTGTGTTATAACATAGTTGCCTTAAGTTGGTGTCTAAGTTCTTGTGGTCTGCTGTCAAAATTTGTCAGTCATCATGGTTGTAAAGTCATTCATGGAGTGCATGGGTCTCCATTCATCCAAGAGAGAAAATTGGAACACTTACTGATCTCATGAGTAATCTCCAAGTCAGAATTTGGATCCCTTTTTCAAAATTGGGATCTGAAAATCAAATCCCTAAGTTTGTGCATGAATTGGAGTCTTCCACTACAAATTAGGACACCCTTGATTTAGTCATGAAAATATCCTACAAAGAGGGGCACCCTCCCCTAATAGTGGATTTAACTCAAGCATGTCAAATAAGATCCCTCTCAAAGAAGTGGTGCTATGAGGCTTAGTTAGTCCAAGACTAATTCCTAAATTTTTTGAAGTTGTCCAAGAGGTGGTGCATTAATGTGTTAGAATAATCAACCCATAGTTAGCTACCTTAGACATTAATTAATCCATTTTTGTCTTATTTGCCTAGTTTCCAATATTCCACTTTATGCAAGTTGTCTTCCACATGCCATAAAAGTCAAACTTGCTAAAACTGAGTCATGGAGCGCTTGGGAAACCTCATGGAATCCATATTTAGCATATCTACTTTATTCCAGATCCTCCCTAGCGCATATCTGATTTTTCTGCTAAGTTGCCTGCTTTATTGAGATTTATGGCAAAAGGGAAAGTAAGACTAGGTGTAGTTGACTTGTTTTTTGCCCTCATCATCCTCCATTATTTTCTCCTAATAAAAGCATGTATGAGTTGTCTTTCCATCACTTATTATCTTTCCTACTTGACTTTTCCAATTCGTGAGCCTCTAGGTAGATTTGGAAACTGCTTTATGCACATATGGGGGATTTGACTAGATTTAGTAAGCCTACTTTTTGACTATTTTGAATGGCATCCTTATGCATTCGAATATCTCATGTAATTATATATTACAGCAGCCTATGACTTCATAAGATTGGCTATTGTACACTTATTCAATACATATTAGTGTTATGCTCCAATTTCAGTCTCCTTTGTTTGTAATTTTGCATGGTTGATTAGCAATTTTTGTTAGTGCAATTGTTCTATCACTTGGGTTCAATTTCCACATGGTATCAGAGCCTTTGTAGATCAATTTCTCTCCTTCCATATTGCTATTGCAGGTTCAACATCTTGACTGGGAGCACATTCTGCTGGTTGAAGGGCACATTTCAGAGCTATGGATCAATCTCAGAAGATCATCTTGACTCCATTTAATTTCTTTGAATGGAAAGCAGAGATGGAGAGACTATTAAGAGAAAAGGGTCTCTACAAGGTGACTATGGAAACTGAGGTAGAGCCCAATGCAGCTGTAGAGAAAATTAAATGGCACAATAGGAGGGATGAGGCCTATGGCCTTCTATGTCTGAGCATATCCAAAGACCTCCTTTTCCATCTTGATGGATTGACATCACCTAATGAAGTATGGGAGAAGCTTGTAGAGATTTTTGGTAAGACATATGAGATGAGAGGACATCAAATCGAGAATGAATTTATCTCTTTGAGTCCCAGCAGCTTTGAATCCCTGCAACTCTACTTTTCCAAGTTTAAAGCCCTTGTTTTGCAGCTAAAATAGTGTGGAATTGAAAAGAAGCAAGAGCAACTAGTTTTGGCCATACTCTCGAAGCTTGGCCCTGACTATTCAGTGTTTGTTTCGACCTTCCATGCCACCAAGTTGACAGCTCGAGCCTGGAAGATGCCTAAGCTTGCAGAGTTCATGGAATCCCTCACACAAGAAAAAGATAAATTGGTGATGATGGGCACCATCAAACCTTCCAAATACCAAGCTTTGGTTGCTGGAGATTTGAGGGTGGATTAAAAAGGCAAGAAGAAAGCTAAGAAGCCACCTGAGCAAAAGAGAGACAAGAACAAGTCTCAAGAGGGGCCCCAAGGCTCCAAGAAGAACTTCCAGAAAAAGAAGAACAAAGGAGAAATGAGCAAGTGTGCATACTGTAGTAAGGGCTATCATCCTGAAAGCTCCTGCATGAAGAAGCAAATTGACATGTTGACCCAACTCCTGGAGAATAATAACATCTCCCTTCCTGATTGATCAAAGAAGAGGGAAGGAGGATCAAATTCAGAGGACAGAGAGAGAGTACATGCTTTAGTTGCTGGCACATCAAGCTCACCTAGCTTCATCATAGACTCTGGAGCTTCAAGACATATGGTTTCTACCAAGGAGGCATTCTCCTCTCTTGACATGTCGAAAGGTCCACCAATAGTGCTGGGAGATGACTCTCTCACTGACAGTTTGGGGAAAGGAAGGATTGATCTTGACCATGGTAAGTTCAGTAATGTATTGTATGTTCCAGGTCTTGCCTCTAACCTCTTGTCAGTGTATCAGATGACCCACACAGGGTCTCCAAAGAAGGTCATATTCTCCCCTGATGATGTTGAGATCACAGAGATCTTGAATGGTAAAGTCATTGCAAAAGGAGTTGTAGATCACACTTTGAAGGTATACATGTTAAACCCCTCTGCTCTTCTGATTCATGCTAATGAGGCAAGAAAGCTTTGGCATGAAAGATTTGGCCATATTAACTATAAGTATCTTTTTGATCTAAGTGAAAAATAAATGGTCATAGGGTTACCAAAGATTAAGTTTTCCAAAAGAGTCTGTGAAGGTTGTATCCTAGGAAAACACCCAGAGTGTAAATTTGAGAGAGCTAGTCATGAGAGAACCTCTACACCTCTTGAGTTGATCCACAGTGATGTTGCTGGTCCATTTCATCACATGTCAATGAGTCAAGAAAAATATGCATTGAACTTCATAGATGACTTTTCCAGGTATTGTTGGGTTTACTTCCTGAAGCATAAGTCTGAAGTTTTTGGCCTTTTCAAAGTCTTTAAGGCCTTGGTTGAAAACCAGCATGGGAGGAAACTCAAGATCCTCAGATCTGACAATGGTGGTGAGTATGTCAAGTCTGAGTTCATTCAACATTGTGAAGATGTAGGTATTCAAATGCAACATTCAATCCCTTACACCACAAAAAAATGGTGTCGCTAAGAGAAAGAACAGATCACTAAAGGAGATGGCAACCTGTATGATGGAGGCTAAGACTTTGCCACCAAAGTTTTGGGCCGAGGCTATCAACTATGCATCCTATATCCAGAATAGGGTGCCTCATAAAAATCTTGATGGTATGACTCCTTTCGAAGCTTGGAGTGGGCACAAGCCAGATGTGACCCATTTTAGGATTTTTGGCTCAAAGGCTTGGGATAGAATTCCAATAGAAAAGAGGAAGGCTTTGCAGCCCCAAAGCCAAGAGTGTCTATTTGTTGGGTACTATAAAGACTCAAAAGGGTAAAATCTGATCAATTTGAGCACAAACAAAGCCTTCATTGAAAGGAGTGTTCAGTTCCAAGAAGAGCCTTTAGCAGCAGTTGAAGTTGGAGAGTCTTCTTCACCACTAGAACCATTGAATGCAAGTGAAGAGACAAATGAGTTTGCTGATTCTGATATGTCTGATAATGATTATATAATTGCAGATCCTGATAGTCCTGCAAGACCAAAATGGGCAGCAAAGACCATTCATGCAGCTGGGGAACTAGCTGGAAATCCTAGTGATCCTAGGAGGACTAGATCTCAGCTTGAGAGTGCTCTGTGTATGAAAGACCCTTTGTTTGCAGAGAAGTGCTATCTGATGGTTGAATCAGACCCACAAACATACGAAGATGTAGCACATGATCCAAGATGGCAAACAACCATGAAATAAGAATTCATCTCACTCCAGAAGAACAACACTTGGGAACTGGTTGATCTTCCCCTAGGGAGGAAGCTAGTTCAATGTAAGTGGGTTTTCAAAACTAAGTTTGCTGGTGATGGTTCACCTTTGAAATATAAGGCAAGATTGGTAGCCAAGGGATGCTCACAGGTACATGGTATTGACTACAATGAAACCTTTGCACCAGTGGCAAAAATGGACTCCATCAGGCTAGCCTTAGCCATTGCAGCGTCGAAGCAGTGGGAGGTACATCACATGGATGTGAAGTGTGCTTTCCTGAATGGAGATCTCAATGAAGAGATTTACATGCATCAATCTTAAGGGTTTGTTACTAATCCATCTTTTGTGTGCATGATAAATAAATCATTGTATGGGCTTAAGCAAGCCCCCAGGGCTTGGTATGCCAAGATTGATGGCTTTCTGTTGTCATTGAGTTTTGTTCGATGCAAGTCTGATCCTAATGTTTATTTGAAGCTGATTCATGGTTCTTTGATGATTATTGTCTTGTGT
>LPNX010466394.1:37923-64296 GCA_001517045.1 Pseudotsuga menziesii | reverse complement strand
GTTCAAAGAAAGAAATTTCCTCCTTGAAGGATGCAATGAACCATGCATTTTCTATGACTGATTTGGGGTTGTTGAGCCAATTCTTGGGTCTTGAAATTGATCAATCCCAACATGGAATAAAAGTACATCAGTCCAAGTATGCTTTAGATTTGCTGAACAAGTTCAACATGAAATATTTCAAGCCAAGCAAGACTCCCTTCCTTTCAGGCGTTAAGCTTGAAGAAGCAGGTTCTTCTCCTCTGGTAAATAATACACTGTATAGGCAGTTGATTGGGTGTTTACTGTACCTTACACACACTCAACCTGATATTTCTTATGCAGTAAGTGTGGATTCAAGATACATGGATCAGCCTCATGAGATCCATTGGAGAGCAGCCAAAAGGATCCTTAACTTTGTTCAGGGAACAAGAACTCATGGGATCTTCTACAAAGCTAAATCTAATCTTGATTTGATTGGGTTTATTGATAGTGATTGGGCAGGTGACAACACAGATCGAAAGTCAACATCAAGATATGTGTTCATGCTTGCTAAAGGACCAATCAGCTGGTCAAGCAAGAAACGGAGTGCCATAGCACTCTCATCTACAGAAGCATAGTATAGACTAGTTGTAAATGTAGCAACTCATTTGATGCCTAATTATCCATACTTAGCTTCTAATTTTTCTATAGTTCTCATGAATATGAGCCACTTTGAAGGATTGGAGATATAATTATGGTTTTGGATTGGCTCGCATGTGTCATTCTATCATGAAGTTTTCATAATCCATCTCAAGGAGGGTGCATCCTTTCCTCTTTTGGTATTTGAAGAGGCCTCCTCTCCTCTTATGGAAGTTGGTTATTGTTGGAGGCAAAGTATTGTAACAATATTTCTCCCTTAAGAGTTTTATGGAATAAATTTTGAAGGATCTGGAGGCTACACAAGAGATCCTATTGTATGGTATAATGCTCATGTTTATTCATTTCATGTGTAGTTGATTTGCTTTAGATGTTTTTGTATTATTTCTTCCATTTGCTTGTTTGGCCATTGAAGGGTATTGCTACCCATTTCGTTTATATACTTCTAGTGTAATTGTATTTTTTTGATAGGTTGCATAAAACAATGTTATTGATACATTCTTTCCTAGTTTGGATGTGGCTGCACTAATCTCTTTCAAGTATACTACACCATTAAGCAATAGGAAGATGAGAGCCACCGACTGGTACAATTTCTTGTCTTGTAGCCAACCATAAGTTCCAAGAAGGATAATGTGTTCCTGGAGATTCCATTACTCTCGGAACCCTTTGCAGCAATGCAATGCATACATAAAGTTTCGTTTCCTTTTTTGGTCATTCTAAAAAAGGACTCCCTCTTCCCTTCTTTAACCCTCCTCCCATTTAAAAGAAAATATCAATCAATATCTTTGTGTCCCATTGTTAGTAAGATCTTTGATTATTAAAGTTGAATGGTAAATTATACATGTTATAAATCATACAATTTTAGTAATTTTCTTATCATTTATATCTGTCTTTTAGATCTAAGACCTAAGGACTATAGTGCATGCATTGAAATACTAATCTTTTTGCACTTAGTTTTAAGAGAAATGAAATCCAAGACTTGTACATATTCGTTTTTTATTTATTTGTAAATAATTATTTTTGTTTTTGCATCAGATTTTAGATCACTACCCATGAGTTGGACAATGAGAAAATATCTTGATACAAACCTTTACTTCCCATTAGTTTTGTAGTCATAACCCTTTTTGTTGCTTACTAGTTCATAGTCCAACCACCTTTTGTGGACAAGCTCACTTTTTGGTGGGATAAAAAATCACATTTGGATCCATATTCTAACTATTTTCTAACATTTTTATGCAGGTCTTGAACAATAATAAACCCGTCCCAAAGGTAGCTTGAACCAATTACCATCAAAAACCCAGGGTGCTTGTTAAACAAACAACTCACCTCTTCTGCTTTCTCCCCTTGATCTCTTAACTTGTAAACCTTATTGTTGACCATAAGGACCAACAATAGGCACTTATAAGGGTTGTTTAACTCATTGCAACACTTAAGGTAGGGTGGCGGTGTCAAATCCTCCCTAGCCCCCTCTATGTGTCACATTTCATTTGTGATTTTTGCTTGTCATTTTTTAGCATAGAATAATTAGTTTTTCTATTTTTTTTAAGTAGTAATTAGATAACATTTGATTTTGGTTGGAATAAATTTGATGCTTGCTAAGTTGTAATGATTTATTCATCCATGCACATTGTAAGTCACTCTCTTAATTCCAATTAAAATAAATCCAAACATCTTAACTAATTCCACAATTAATTGAAATTAACCTCCCTAATAGACGAAACTCTGACATCTAACATCCATATATTTGTCACTTGTGGGAAAATTCTACAGCAAAGGGGAAGCAACTAGGTAGTAAACATGGGGACTTGTCAAGATACACCCTCTATTGTTGTCAACGTTGCAATACCCCCGCGACTCCGATATAGTCCCTTTCTCGTGTTGAACCACACTTGGCAATCCATATTTGTTTCCACATACCTTGAAAACCCTTTACATTAACAAAATTAACTTGTAACAAATAGTTGATCCCCTCACCAAGTAGGGTCATAATTTGACGCATCTTCATTTAACAAGCAAAGTCATGATCCTTTCCTTGATGAGTTCACAATTTGGATTTGCTTCTACTTTCTAGTTAGATAACATTTATTAACCGTTGGTAAAGTAATCTTTTAAATGTAGTTTGCAAGCTCTTTGCGACTCCATTGTTTTATCCCTTTTAAAGCACTGGTCTATAATTTAATTTTTTTTCCAGAAAGCTTTGAACTACTTGCGAGTTACTTTTATTAGATTTGCTTTCCTAGGGTAATTTACTAACTCCTAAGTCGCCTTTTCCATGGTGATCATCCTTGGTTTTTTTATAGTTCCTACCTCGCTTGGCTTTCGTTTAGGAGTTGGCCTAAACAAAAAGATTCGAGTGTTGTGGTGACAATTGGAACCCGACTCACTACTTTCCCCCAAGGCCAATCTCAATGCATGGATATTTTTCTCATGTTCATGTGTGGTTCTAGGCGGAAACACCATCTATTGAACAAAGTTTTTAATCACAATTCCTTCCATTTTTTACTCTTTTTCTAAGTCATTGTCTACCTTGTTAGTATCTAGATAACAATTTTGGCATAAGGTATATTGTCTTGGATTTTCTCATATTTTGTTGATTAATTGACATATAAGTTAGGATACATATACTCATGGCTATTTGTAGAAATGTTGCAGACTTTTCGTGCTACAGGAAAGCTTGAGAAGTTCCTATACTCCAAATCCTTTTGTATTGCGGATACTTTGCAAGCAATACTACAAATACTCTATATGTAGTAATGTAGATACTATACAGGCCATTCTATGGATATTCCATAGGAAATCTTGTGGGTGCTACAAATATATTATAGATTCGGTCTCAAGAAAGGATAAAGTTACATCCATAATTATGTGCTTTGAACACAACCTAGAAGCATGACAAGGCAAATGAAATTCAATCCATAGAAAAGAAGTATCCAATGGAATGATTTGTTAAAACACTTGGAATATATTTTTAGTATGCATATTCAACAATAATTTACATTTTTTTGTAATAAAGATATTAACAACCAATCAAGGCAAACATGCTCCAAATTTAGACTTCTGATAACAGGTTTGTTATTCAATAGTTATGGGGACAACAAAAACAACCTTGATTTTTGAGTATGTCCAAAACAACATCTTAAACATAGATATTCTAGGGGTGGGTCTACTATATAAGAAATCCTCTTGTTTTTGTAGAGTTAGCTAGGCTACAGAAGGGAAATTGTATCCAACATTATAGTACACTCTTATGCCTTAATCAAATGTGTGGAATTGATTTTGTTTGATGTTTTGTGCATTTGAGTTTATTTGCTTGCTACTGTAAGCTACCCACAACATCATGTCCAAGGAGGCAGGGCCCACTCCAATTGAAAAGTGTTGTTATTGTATTTTCATGCAATAGATTTAACATATGAGTGATTTTATTTAATTCCATCTAATAGTGGCCTTGTGTTTAATATATTTTGTCTGCATTTTCATTAAATTCATTTTGATTGTGTGTATAGTCATCATTCTTCTATAGTGATTATTATCTCATTTCATAATCTGCATCTTTCTCACTCTATGAACTTGTGCTATAAGAAGATTCATTTTAAGATTGAAGTTATGATTGATCAAATTAATTGTTGCTTTGAGTAAAAGCATCAATCTATAGTTTGGAAAGAACTAGTTATTTTTGTAATTAGTTCATTTCCTACAAAGAGTCAGCACCTTTCAATCCTTACAGAGAGTGGACTTACATTTATCATAGTTTAATTTTAGCTTCTGCAACTCAATGTAAATCTAGTATGGCATTTATTCTCTATTGTGTGCTTAGTTTGGATTCTTGTTTCTACAATTTTATTGTGTGTTGATTAATTCTATTTCTGCACTTTAAACCTTAGTGACAGAGTTTCTTCTGAGAATACCTATTCATTGCTATAACCATTGTTGTAAGTGGAAATCCCAAAAACTATAACTTCATAGTATAGAGACCAATGCAACATAAACTATAACTGACACATATATTGTATGGTAACTTGCAAGTTCCTATAGTACCCTAGGTTTATAAACTAATTCATAGACTTCTTACTTGCCTTACTAATAAGTTAGAAGGTAATTAAAAATCCCATCAAGTGGCAACACCCAAAATTGTATTCATTGGTGATTGGCTGAAGAAATCCTTTGTTAAGTCCATTCACCGTCCAACTTTCAAATTATGATAGCCAATGGTGGGGTGTTGAAATGTGGGGGGCATTGTGAAAATGTGAGAATCCAACTGGGTGACTATCATATAAAAACTCATATGTTCACCATAGATATGGTTGGTTGGGATATAAATTTAGGGGCAGAGTCGCTACGCACATTGGATTCGATCACCATGGAATTCAAGGAATTATACTTGAGTGTTAATCGAGACTTTCCTACTCACATCCTCAAAGGGATCCATGAAGGCTCTCCTAAAATCATAAGTTCTCATTAGATGGAAATATTATTAAAGAGATGAGTCTAGAGTTATTTCTCACTTTCATGCCATATATGCTCTATGTTAGGACATGATTTTGTCTTCCTTAGTTTTATGCTTTTGTTTATGTTTTTGAAATTTGCTAATATTTTTACTTCTAGGAAATTTTGGTGTAAAGGTTAATTTTGAATTTATGCCTTTTAGTTTTCATCATTTTGATTTTTCCTATTTTTAAGCTTGCTTTTATAAATTTTGCTTAGAGTTCATTCTTGAAGGGTTATACAAGGTGTATGTTGATTAATGGTTTCATTAATGACACTAAGATCAATATTAATCATATAAACCAAGTCTTAAAACTGGATTAGTGATTAAATGACATGAAATTATGTGTTTGGACTTTCTTGTAGCGCAAGAGCAAAATTAATACACTAGCGCACTACAAGAAAGTCACGAGTGCCAAAATAGTCATTTTTCAGTCCAATTTTTTTGGGGGTTTCATTCCTGAAGTGTTAACCACATAAATTATCACATTTGATACGTGTCTTGCCAGGCTTATCATTGAAACAGGTGTATGGTCATCGTGTGAGGGAGATCATGGCAATTGTATGCAAGTTCATGGCAAATGATGACAGTGAGTGGAATGAGGCAGAATTTTCGGGAATATGTTCCTAAGCTGAAGAATACGAAGGCATTGAAAGTCGTGGTGGAGACATATTGCTGAGAAATCGAAGTTTTGACAGTTGAAGGAAGAATTAGGGTCTCCCAGTGGTGACAGTTCGAAGTGATCTGGACAGTTGAAGACAGCTGGAATGTGCAATTCAACACCCAACCTTTCAAGGGATAGACTTCCAACGTTTGTATTAAGCTTTTGAGCAGGTACCCCGCGTGACATTTGATAGGGTTTGTTAAATTTGGGGGTTTTTCGATAAAGCCTATAATGTCAAAAATTCTAAGGAAATACATGAATTTGCTCACTCAATAGACTTTGAATGATGAGATATTAATCAATATATCTAAGTATTCATCATTTAAGTTAGTAAAGCTCAGAGCAGAACTATTGGAGGTCCCTGAATCTGTGATTAGGTCAAATTGTTAAAACTTGGTACAAAACATTTCCTAAGCTGGTGATAGGGCAGACTGTGAGAGTTTGAAGATAAATAGATTACCAAAAATATGCAAATTTGAAGATAAATAGACTGTGAGATTACTGACAGGTGCTGCAAACCATAGTGAAAATGAAGAAGAGTGGAAAAACTAATAGGGCTGAGCCCACTGATCTCAGTTGGATAGGTAAATCCCCAGAATGTGTTGAGCTATTTGAAAATGTAGGATGGTTGATATTTTTCAAGAAAATTGATGGATACAATGCAGAGGTTTCCCATAAGTTTGCTCAGTGTTATGACAAAGACACTGTATCTTTTGATACTTTGAAATTTAAATTGACCAAAGAGTTGGTAGCCAAGGCAATAGGGGTTAAAAATGAGGGAGAACTATGATTTAAGAAAGTGCCATTCACCTTTAATGCACAAAGGTACCTACTGCCTGGTATAGTTCGAGATTAGGGTAAGGGTGTGCCCATCCATAAATTCATGCCTGAATGGGTAGAACCTATTAAGGTTTTGCAAAGTTATATTACATGTGAAGGAAGGTATGCCTTCGTTTTTAAATACCATTTTAGGTTTCTTCAACACCTCAATAATGAATCAAAGATGAACCTGCCCTTTTTCTTGCTAAAGAGCCTGGAGAAGATGTGTTGCAAAATCAAAGAACACCAAAATTATACTAGACAGTCCATTTTTCACCATGGGCTTATCAAACTCATTATCAATAGTGTTTTGCAGAGTAAAGGAAAAACTTGGGAATATTTCCTTTTTTGGTTAGGGTTTCAGAATAGTCAAGAAGGACAGTCTAATAGAAAACAAGCTGATAAAGGACAAACCTTGATCAGAAAGCTAAGACATAAGATAAAGGTTAAAGATGAAGACAATATTAAATTGGAGGAGGTTGCAGAGCCTGCAAAAGAATACTGTGAATCTAAACAACATCTAAATGACATTGAGAGCAAAGATTTATAGTCTGATAATAAGGAGATCGAGCCTATTTAGGATGATGCACCAGCAGAGACACTTGTTGCTGAAAATATTGTACTTGCAGAGAAATTTTCTGGTGATGAAGAGGATACTAAAGTCCAAAAACAAAGTCCAATCACAGTCCTGTCCGAGGATGAGACATGCCTGTTTGAGGAGGATAAACTTCTTGTTATTGATGAAACTAAGGTTGGCACTAAAAAAGAATTTTACAGTCAGGAAGATGAGGTAGCAGTACCAAAGAGAAAGAAGCGAAAAGTCATTGAATTTTCCTCAGTCACCCATCAGGGCAAAAATTTCAAAATGTTAGGGGAACTAGCTCCTGGGTGGAGACCAAAAACTAGACCCAGAAACAAGCTCAGGCTGAATATGAAGAAATTGATAAACCCTAAATTGAATAAAGAAGGAGTAACTGTGATTGATGACTCCTCCTCTGATGAAAAATTGGATGTTGATAAGGGTGACAGTAAAGGAAAAAGGCCAATGAAATCAGAAAAAGAATCTGCCCTTACTGAAACTAAACTGTCTGATATATTTTTAGAGATACGAAGCCAAATGTTGCAGGAACAACAAGAAGGTAAGATAGAGGTTTCTCACTCAGAAAAGAAGCTGATGGTTGATGAAAATGTTCCCTGTGAAGCTGAGACTAAAGAAAACCTAAGTTTTCTAGAAAATCCTACAGAATTGCTGCCAGAAGATGAATAAATCTATAGGAGACTAAACATTCCATGGCTTCCCAATGAGATGCAAAGTACAACAGGAAATAAAGCATTTGATTCAGAAAAAGAGAATTTACAGAGAACTATAAAGCAGTATAAACATCAGGTGAAATATATGTAGGAGACAAATGATGGCTTGGTTATGGCCAATAGAAGACTCAGAGAGGATCTGGATGAGGTTAATAGCCACTATCATGAGCTGATTGCAGTCTCAAAAGAGGCATTGAAAAGAAAAATAAATATAGAGTCACAATTTACAATGTTAAAACAAACCATCAAAGATCTACAGCAGCAAAATGAAGAACTCACTAGAAATATGGCAAAGATGGAAGCAGAGCAACTGAAGGCTAGAAGAAAGGCCCAAGCCCTAGAAGGGATAGCCTTGTTAGCAGAGGCAGCTAAAGATCTATGAGGCTTGTTAACACAATCAGTTATTAGTTATGTTTTGAAGGATATTTCATTTTTGTAATTATTATTTTGATAGAACTATTTCGATGAGTAGGCTGAAAAGTAGTTAGGGTTTAGTCCTTAACTGAATTTTGAAGGATAGTATTAATGTATGTCACAAAGAGGACTAGAGGTTCAATTTTTTGGCTGGCTAGAGGAGGTCTCCAGACTTGTTCATAAGCTAAGTAAATGACTCTTATGTGTATTTGAAAGACTGATTATGAAATATATGCTCCATTTACCCTTCAGTTTGTTCTCTGGCTTCATTTATAGCTTGTTTTAGCTACTCGGTTGGTAATTTCATTGCTGGTTTAAAGTTTTTATGCTTGTAGTGCTTGCCATTTGTGGATGAACTTCAGTGTTATTTTATGTTGGATACATGGTTATTATGTTATGCATCTCAGTTTTTCTATGCTTGTGATTTAGTTTTTTATTTGGGTTATGAATGCATTCCCTCTTGTCATCAAACTTCATGACCAGAAAGCCTTTAAAAAACCCTAAAAACCCTGTTTTGTTTTATTGAAATATTTGAGATTATGTTGGCTTGTTTCCTTGTAGTCTGGAAACAATTTCTAGCATAAACACTCTAGAAAACACTACACTAGGAATCCATCCTACTTGCAAAGGGATTTGGTCAAACGTCAACATGTATTTGAGAGACTAAATGGTTTACCCCCCATTTAGAGGCGAGCGTGATCATGGAATACCTTTGAAACCAATAAATCAACCACCAAATATATGTCTGTATAGGCACCCATTTGCACAAAACAAGGAATTTGTAAAGATCATTTAGGAGATACTGGAGGTGAGATTCATTCATCCCAGCACTAGTCCATATTCAACTCTAGTGGTCACAATTTTAAAGAAATAAGAAAATTAGCACATGTGACTTAATATTTTTGCCCTCAATAAGTTACCATCATATATAAATTCCTTGTCCCAACCATCGATGATCCTCTAGATGATCTCGATGGTTCCAAAATTTTCACCAAGTTGTAGCTTCACTCTAGATACCGCCAAATCAAGAAGAAAGAGGTTGATATTCCGAAGAGAACTTTCTGCACACATGAATGTCAGTATGACTTTTTGGTAATTTAGTTTGGACTTTTTAATGGTCCCTTTGCCTTTCAAAGACCCATAAATAAAAAACTTACAACCATATATTTGTGATTTTATGTTAGTTTTCTTTGATGACATCCTAATATACGCTAAAACTTGGAATGTGCGTGTACATGTTGATAATGTATTAGAACTCCTTCAGGACCATCAATTATTTATTAAATGCTTCATATGTGCTTTTGGGGCCTCAAAAGTTGAGTACTTGGGTCACACTGTTAGACAAGATGGGGTGAGAGTGGACCCTAAAAATATTGTGTCAATTTAAGAATGGCCACACTAAAAAACCTTGAAGAGATTACATGGGATTTTATCCCTTACTAGATACTATAGTAAGTTTATGAAGAAATATGGTAAAATTGCAACCACTTTGACAACCCCACTCAAAGAAAATGCCTATGTATGGAGCAAAGTGGTATAACAAACATTCGCAGTTTCAAAGCAAGTCATGCGCACCATATCGATCTTAGTCATGCACGATTTTACCAAGGCATTTCAATTGGAATGTGATGCTTCCATAATAGGTTTTGATGAGGTTTTAATGCAAGATGAAAGACCAATATCATTCACTAGTAAGAAATTGTGTGACAAAAAAATGTTCAAGTTTACCTACAATAAATAAATTATGGCCATCGTACACGTGATTGACACATGGCAAACTTATCTCATAGGGTGGATTTTCCAAATCAAGACATATCACCACAAGTTGAAGTACTTTTTGAAATAAAGGTTGTCATCCCAAAAGTAGAATAAATGGGTCACAAATATGCTTCGATATGATTACAGGATATTTTAAAAAAAGGGCAAGGAAAATGTTGTTGTAGATGCATTGTCAATGAAACATGAGGAAGAGAGATCCCTCTTTGCTTTATCCTCTACAATATTTGAATGGTTAGAAGAAGCATGGAAAGAATGGATGACCGATGCTACTACATCTCAACTCTTCAAGTGACTTGAGGAGGATCCCAACCCTCCCCATGGTTACACTTGGTAGTAAGGTACATTCCATTATAAAGGTCACCTTTATTTGGTACCCAAGTCCACTTTAAAATACATGATATTAATAGAGTTTCATGTATCTCCTCTTATAGGTCATTTAGACTTTCAAAACTGTAATACCCCAGTCGTTAAGACCCAAACTTATGATCATTCATATGACTTATGTTCTTTTGCATTATGGCCTTGTGATATTTTATGTAACCATGGACTTATGTTCCTCTGCATGTTAGTGTGATTAGTCACTTGTGATCCTTGTTTGATAATATGAATTATGGACTTTGGCATTAATATTAATCTTAATCATTGTTTTATTGTTATCATTAATGGTTTTTGCTATTAAATAAATAACTGGCTGAGCAAAGGCAACTAAAAAAGTATGGGAGACCATGGATTCCACAAGTGAGGGGGAATGGGGACATCCCTAGCACCTTACAACTTATTGTTGGCTTGAATTTGGCCATCCTAGTTCATAAATTGCACCTTGGTGACATTAACAATGATGGTCACCTAAACCTTGTACAACAAACCTTATTCTTGATCTTTATGGACTATGGAGATATTATTGCATATTGTGCACACCTTAGTGGGCCCCTATTTTCTAGGAAGCCCTCCTTTGGAGAATATTCCCTCACATTTATGTATTTTGGTCATTTATGAGTCCTTTTTCCTAGTTTTAGGGGCTGTAAGCTATTTTATAGCTCCCACTCTTACACAGTGCATTGATGATCCTATTTTTGTGCTTCCAAGGTATTTATAACTCTATTGGATCCCTTCTCTCACCTATTTCTCCCTCCATGTCTTGTAATCTCCCTTATGCATTAGTGTGCTTCCTTGTGCTCGTCATGGCTCCACTCCTTGGTTTTTGGTAAGTCCTCCTCATGGTGCTAATTCGAGAAAGGGAATCTTTTCACTAAGACACCACTCCACTAATTCAAGTTAAGTGTAATACCCCGGTTTTAACCCCGTTTACATTAAAAATACATGATACGTATATTGTAAATAATCTTGGTGCGGAGCAAAAGGCCAAGGCCCCACCATTGATTTGGTTATGTTGTGTTTTTGTTTTGGGAATGGTCACCGATGGATATCGGGACATACGGCATATATTTAATTGTGGCATCATGTAAACACGCATTTTAATTAAATAACCCAACCAGCTATGTTCGCGACAACTAAAATGAGAAGGGGCATGATTTTGAAGGATAAGGAAAGGGGAATGTTGGGCATTGAGCCATGTGGGGGAAAGCCATGTGTCACCACCACCCTTAATTATTCCATTGTTAGTTGGAGCAGCGATTGGCGGGTAGGAAAACCACCACCATGCCCACGCCCGCTCACACTCTTCCCACGACGCATCTGTTGGTCTGTCCACTCACCAGATTGCAAGTCTGTTGATCTCCTCTCAGGTGAGCTGAGTTAAAAGGTTCCACATTCCATTGCAGGGGGTTCAGTTCCTTTTCTGCCTCACCGATTGTTGGCTTGCGAGCCCGCTAACTCTTCCTCTGCCTCACGGATTTGATGGCTGCGGATTGATTCTTTATTGGGATTCACGCAGACTTTTGTGTCTGTTTCCATGTTTATCAGACAACGTATTGTCGTGTTATTTCCATCGTTGAACTTGTGGCTATAATTATGTCCATAGTTCTGTGGGTTGCGTTTTGTCTCTCACGTAGAGATTGGAAGTCTGGTATTTTCCATTCCCGGTCTGTGTGAGCTTTCCCAGTGATTGCAGTGGGATTTGTGTGCTATAGGTTCATAGTTGTATTGGGCTGCGGTTTTCCCACGATTTGCTTGGTTGTATTTTCCCTTTTTTATGGTGGTATCGGTTGAGGATTGCCGTGACTACCTGTGTTCTGTTCGACTGTGTTTCTCCCCTGTAAAAGCTTGAATAGTTGTTTGAATGCTTGCATGTAGTGGTTTTGTCCTTGGACTGCATTGGAGTGGTGAATGAGGGCCTGAGGTGCTTGATAAACCTGGTGGATTGAGAACCACACAAACAGAGCTACTAAGCTGGATTTCTTCTCCACAACCCCTGAATAGCACTGGAAGGGAGATCAGGGTCTTAGGGACTGCGTTGCAGAGAAAGGGCTGATTTCCTTGTGTTGGGGTATGTGTGGGTGTTCTAGAAGCCAGGCTGGTTCTAGTATCGGTGTCTGTAGCTCTCCAATGAGCTCACCAGCTTAGCATTAGCCTTTCTCAGCTCTTGGATGGCCTGATAAACCCAAATTTGTTGGCTTGGCTGATCTGTTGTTCGCCTGATAAACCCAACTGTGTTGGCTTGGCTGAACTGTGTACCGTAGTGGTGTTGTTATCCTTGGCTACGTGTAAGCCTGTTAGTTCCTTATTCCTTGGGGAATCATGCCTTACTCAGGGGTGGCAGCATTGCTGAGAGATTAAGGAGCACGCAGGCTTATGGTTGGGTGGAATGTTGCAGCGACGTAGCTGGTTGCGGAACAAACTCTTTATAAGATAAGTATTCTTGCCTAACTTGTGTCTGCAATTATATTTACCTTCGATGAATGATGATATACATGTTAAATGCTGATCTGTATATGCATGAAATGTTGATTGATATGTTTTGCTTCCGTTGTGTATAATGAATGATTTTGTTTCATAATATGTTTTATGATTTAAAGTATCATGCTTTAGCACTATATGTATGCATGTTCATGTTCATGGGGCTAGACGCCCGAATGATTTGACGTATAGTAGCGTCCTCTTCGTCGGTCAAAGGGTCGGGGATGTTATAGTGTGGTATCAGAGCCTTGGTTGCAGCATGGGCATGAATGAGTAGTGAAGATGCAGTGATAGAGTTTATGTTGCAGCATTCGACCTCAAAAGGCCATGAACAGTTAACAGAGGCAGGTTGCCTGCTGCCCTGAAGAAACCAGGAAAATGGGTGAAGCCCAGAAAATTCACAAAATTTTCTAAGTGTTTGGCCATCGGCCCATTGGAACACTTAGACAGATGGATCGTCGACATTTAGCTGATGGTGCACCTACCGTTGCAGTAGTCTAAGACACTATCCACCTGACGGATAGTTGATCCGACCATAGATGGCACATAAGTTCTGAAATGTTCTAAGTGTTGACTTTGTCGGCCAACGAAGCACATTAGTGGCATTCATCGCCAATGAACAGCGGAAGGGATCAAAGGATTGTAGACCTGTCGTTGCGAATAACTAGAGAACTATCCTCCCGACGGATAGTTGATCTGACCGCCGATGGCACAAAAAGTCCAAATTTTTTTCTAAGTGACGAAAACATCGGTCATCGGACCAAGATAGTGGTTTGTACATCCGTCGTTGCGGAATCCTAGAGCCCTAGTATTCTGACAGGGAGAAGCTCTAATTGTTGATGCCGGCCGAAATCATGTCTTAGTTTGCCGATCAGAAAGCATTAGTGGATTGGACCGCTGATCGAAAAAGGATCGAAGATGATGAGCCGTCATTGCGGTTGCTGATCGAACTAACCTACTGATGCTTTAGCCTCCCACTCGTCGATGCCGAAGTGTTAGTGTTAGTGGGAGATGGAGCCGACAGAGTCGGTGGAAGATAAGCTATCGATGAGCTGATGACACAGAGGGAAGGAACACTGAAAAGATAGAAATTTTGAAAATTTTTCTAAGGCATGGAATCATCGGCCATCGGTGATGGTGAGTTGATCACATCGTCAATGATCAGATGATGCGGTTGCCGAGTAAAGTCTGGTTAATGGCCACCATTACGGCGATCAAAAAGACTAAAGTGCATCCGAGCACCGATGTTGTAGGTCCTAGGGGTCCGATCGCTGATAGACTTATGGCCGCGGAAGACTTAAGGAGATTGTGGTTCGCCATTGTGGAAGCAGAAGGGGCTAACCGTCCGATGCGTAGGACACTCGACTGCCGACAGAAGAAGAAAGTTTTGAAATTTTGTTTAAGTATTGAAATCATTGACGGAAGTTGGTTGATGAGACCGTTGATGGACGTCAACAGAAATTAGTTGATCGAGCACTCGCCATTGCGGAAGCTGAGACAACTATCCCACCGATGTATTAGTCTCTCCACTCGCCGATGCCGAGGTGGTTAGTGTATAATGGTTCCGAGATCCGATAACCTAATACGGTGGAGTGAAGTGCTTGGGAGTGCCGACACTGCGGAAGAGTTAGGGCTTATGGAAACCACCATTTCGGATGCCTAGAGGATTAAGTGTCCAATGCCACAGTAGGATGCCATTCTGACCACCGACAAACTTTGGTCCGCGGAAATTATAACGGGATTATTGGCCGCCGTTGCGGAATGATAGACCACTGCAGGCTCGATATGCAGAAAAAAGTAGACCAGCAACTCATCGATAGATGACCGCGGAGACCAGAGGAAGATATTTTTCATAGTTGCGGCTGCTCAAACGACTATGCACCCGATGAACATTTAACTTGCTCACCGATACAGCGGAGGAACTTAGAAGTTTCAATCGTCGAAACTCCCAATGAGCAGTAGTTGACATCGCCGATCGGAAGTCTAGACGTTTTCCCACGGAGACCGAAGTAAGAACACTTTCCGCCATTGTGGATGCTCAAGAGACTGTGCACCCGATCGACAGATGGTTTTCTCACTGATACAGAGCGGGAGTTTAGTCATTTTACCCACCGAAATGCCGGAAAGGAATAAAACAACAAACCGCCGATGAACAGACAATTTCTTCACTGATGCAGATTGGAGGCGTAGTTGTTTTGACCACCGTGGAATCGAAAGAATAGATGGGATGAGGTCTGATTAGGGCCTAAGAAAATTTGGGTTTTTTGAAGGGATTTCTTAGCAGTTTTTCGAACAGTTTTCAGCCGGTTTTCAGCAGATTTCAGTAGATTATCAGCGGTCACAGGGCTGAAAAGAAATAGGGAAAATTTTGTGTTTTAGCATAATTGTTGTTTTATGAAATTTCCAGAAGAAAAAGGTAAGTAGTTTTGATTTATATTAATGTATGCATCTAACAGTTTGCTACTAACACATTTGCAGAACTATAGATAATTTCCAAGAGCAGTACTCAAGAAAGAACAGTGTGGTAAAGCAAGAGGTGGTTCAGTCATGAGAACCCATGATGGGTATGATGCTCGGGATTCTTACGAGCGAGCAAAAGATGCCATGGGAAAAATGTCCGTAATGGAAATGAGGACATAGAGTCTAATGGAAGGAGATTCCAGGGGACACCATCTGAGGTTGCAGCCACCATGAGAAGCTTGGTTAAAGCCCAGGAAGAGAAGGATCAGTTGAATGCTGCCATATTGCAGAGTTTGACAGATTTACAGAAAAAGATAGATCCTAGACGAGGTACATCAAGACTAGAAGACAGTAAGAGCAGCACTAGGAGAAGAAGAAGGACTTCTAGTTGATCATCTGACTCTGAAGAATCCAGTGGAGATACAAGTTCATCTTCTCATAAAAGGAAAAGAAGAAGGCACCATAGGGATCGCTCTTGAGATGAATTTAGGAAAGCTAAACCTCCTACATTTGATGGTGAGATAAAGACGGGACAAGAAGCTGAAGCTTGGCTTCTTGGGATCAAGAAGTACTTTCAGGTGCAGGATTATTTAGGAAACATGAAGGCACGAGTTGCCATATTCAATCTGAATGGAAGGGCATCCATTTGGTGGGAACACTTCAAGCAGGTAAATAAGTGAAAGGAAACTGAAGTGGAAATAGTTCAAGAAGTATTTCAGGTAGAAATACCTTTCTGACATGTATTATGATGACAAGATCAAGGAGTTCCGTGAGTTGAGATTGGGACAAGAAACCATGGATGAATATGCAAATAAATTCTTGGAATAGTTGAGGTATGTCCAGTACATCAGAGATGAAAAAGTAAAAATCCAGCGGTTTCTAAGTGGATTGCCTCAAGCCTACAAAGATAGAATTGAGTTCTATGAGTCGAGAACTCTCGAAGAAGCAATAAGAAAGGCTAAATATTGCTATGAGCAAAGCAAAGGTAAACCTGATTACCATAAGGCATGGAAGGACAAGAAGAATGAAAAGTTTGACCAAAGAAAGAAAGGTTTCAAACCTTCTAGATTCAAGAATTAGTAGAAGCAGCCATCCCAAGCTGTGAATAATCCCTTTGGAGTGACAGGTGGAAAGCCTAAAGAGCCACAACAAAATAAAGGTCCACTCAAATGTTGGAAATGTGAAGGACCTCACTTGCGCAAATATTGTCCCCTCGAGAATGAAAGTGCAAGGCCAACTTATAACATTCAGGGAGCATAAATAGTGGGTCAAGTAGCAAGGGCAGTCCCTAGAATTTATGCAGCACTAGAGGACCGCCAGGCAGATCATCAGTCAATTGTGGTTGAATTTGCAGGTAATATTGTTGAACAATCTGTTTCTATTTTGATTGACCCTGGTTCTACTCACAGTTATATCACTCCTAGGGTAGTGGAGAGTTGTGCTTTTAAGAAGGTAAAGCATAGAAAATATTGGTTAGTTTAGCTAGCCACTAGGACTAAGAGAAAAGTCAGTGACATGGTAGAGAAATGCCCATTGGTCATGAATGGATTGAACACTTGTGTAGATTTGAATGTTCTACCGCTTGGTTCCTATGATGTTCTCATTGGAATGGATTGGTTAGAAGCTCACAGAGTGAAGCTTGACTGCTATAACAAGACTTTTGAATGCACAAATTAAGAAGGAAACCCAGTAGTTGTGAAGGGTATTCCAAAGGTAATTTCAGTAAGACAGGTTTCAGCAATGCAGTTGAAGAAATTATGTAGGAAAGGCTGCCAGCTGTATGCAGCTCATATTCTGGAACCAATAGGAGATGAAACTCCTAGGTTGGAGGACTATCAGGTGTTATAGGAATTCAAGGATGTATTCCCTGATGATATTCCAGGACTTCCTCCAAAGAGGGACATTGATTTCACCATTGAAATTGTGCCAGGAGCAGCACCAGTGTCCAAGACACCCTACAGAATGAGTACACCAAAGATGCTAGAATTGAAGATGCAACTGCAAGAGTTGTTGGAAAAGAAGTATATCTGACAGAGTGTGTCTCCTTGGGTAGCACCGGTTCTGTTTGTAAAGAAGAAAGATGGTACACTCAGGTTATCTATTGATTACAGACAACTGAACAAGGTTATTGTGAAGAATAAATATCCTTTGCCCAGGATTGATGACCTCTTTGATCAAATGAGAGGAGCAAAGGTATTTTCCAAGATTAACTTGAGGTCTGGTTACCATCAGGTAAGAATCAAGGATGAAGACATTCATAAGACAGCCTTCAGGACAAGGTATGGAAATTATGAGTTCGTAGTGGTACCATTTGGTCTCACAAATGCACCAGCCACATTTATGTGCCGTATGAACAATGTATTCAGTAATTATTTGGACAAGTTTGTTCTTGTTTTCCTTGATGACATTCTTGTTTATTCTAAGAATGAGGAAGAGCATGAAGAGCATTTGAGATTGACATTGCATGTGCTCAAGGAACATCAGCTGTATGCAAAGCTGAGCAAGTGTGACTTCTACAGGGATAGAATTCAGTACTTGGGTCACATTATCTCTGAAGAGGGTATATAAGTAGACCCTGAGAATATTGAAGCCATAATGAATTGGCCGATTCCAAGAAATGTGACGGATGTAAGATATTTTATGGGACTTGCAGGATACTACACGAGATTCATTGAAGGATTTTCCAAGGTTGCACATGCCATCACTTCTTTGCAGAAGAAGGGAACAAAGTTTGAATGGAATTCAAAGTGTGAAGAAAGCTTCCAGCGGCTGAAGAATCTTCTCACCAGTGCACCAGTATTGAAAGTTGCAGATCTAGAGAAGGATTTTGTGGTATGTACTAATGCATGTGGGCACGGGCTTGGAGGAGTCTCTATGCAGGACAACCACGTGATATGTTATGAGTCAAGAAAGCTGAAGGAGCATGAGAAGAACTATGCCACTCATGACTTAGAGCTTGCATCCATAGTACATGCTCTCAAGTTGTGGAGGCATTACTTGATGGGTAGAATATTTGAGCTCAGAACAAATCATTATGGACTGAAGTATTTGTTTGATCAGCCTACTCTGAATGCTAGACAAGCGAGATGTCTGAAATTTTTATGTGAGTTTGATTTCGAAATCAAGCACATAAAAGGAAAAGAAAATAAGGTAGCTGATACACTCAGTAGGAAGGTATAGGAAATGCATGTGGAATCTCTTAGTATTTGCCAATCAGAATTGAGGTAGCAGATTGTTAATCATGTTGCCGGAGATGAATTGTATGAGCAAGTAAAAGAAAAATTGCGGTAGCAAGGTCTTGAGAAGAGGTACGAGGGATATAAATTGGAAGAAGATGGACTTCTTACTTATAAAGACAAAAATTATATTCCAAATGTAGCTGATTTGAGGAGAGTTGTTATGGATGAAATTCATCAAGCTCCGTATTCTGGTCACCGAGGATATCAGAAGAAAATTGCTACAGCTAGAAGGCAATACTTTTGGCCAGGTATGAAAAAGGACATGGCTGAATACATTTCAAGGCGCATGAAATGTCAATAGGTAAAGGTTGAGCATCAACATCCAGCAGGTTTGTTACAGCCTTTGCCAGTTCCAGAATGGAAATGGGAAGTTATTTCCATGGATTTTATTACAGGATTGTCGATGCCTTGGAGACAACATGATTCCATCATGGTTGTAGTAGACAAGTTGACAAAGGCAGCACATTTTATACCAGTGAAGTCTACGCATAAGACTGGTGACATTGCCAAGATCTTCATGAAGGATATTTTCAAATTGCATGGATTGCCGAAGGCAATAGTCTCTGACAGAGATGTCAAGTTCACTTCCAATTTTTTGAAAGGATTGTTTGTAGATTTGGGTACAAAGCTAAACTTCAGCACTGCCTACCATCCTCAGACAGATGGGTAGACAGAAAGAGTTAACCAGGTGCTTGAACATATGCTTTGCATGTATGTGATGGAAAAACCAACCAAGTAGGAATATTACTTACACTTGGTAGAGTTTGCTTACAACAATGGACAGTAGGCATCCTTGGGAATGAGTCCATGTGAAGCTTTGTATGGTAGAAGGTGCAGGACACCAGTGAATTGGGACAACCCAATGAATAGAGTTGTGCTTGGACCAGAATTGCTCAAGGAAATGGAGCAAGAGGTTGTAAAGATCAGACAGAATCTGAAAGTAGCACAGGATAGACAGAAAAGCTATGCAGATAAGCATAGGGTGAACATAGAGTTCAGTGTTGGGGATCATGTTTACCTCAGAGTGAAAGCAAATAAAAGTTCCTTGAAGCTTGGAAGTTGTGCCAAGCTGTCACCTAGATATTGTGGGCCATTTGAAGTGCTTGAAAGAATAGGGCCTGTTGCATATAGACTTGCATTGCTTGCTAGTACTAGAGCTCATAATGTTTTTTCATGTTTCTTTGCTTAAGAAATATGTACATGATCCTAACCATGTGATAAAATGGGATGTGATTCAGGTGGAACCCGAGGGAGAGTTCCAAATCGAGCCAATGCGCATCCTCGACAGGAAGGTCACAACGCTCCGGAACCGAGCCATAGGGAAGGTAAAGGTGCAATGGGAGCATTATGGACCTAAAGAAGCTATGTGGGAGCTGGAGGATGCCATGCGATTGGCACATCCATTTTTGTTCAATCCTGCGAAACACCGAGGCGGTACCAGTGTAGCATTTTGTTCAAATTTTGTAAAAGCACTGAGGACAGTGCTATTGAAGGGGGAGGGGAATGTAATACCCCAGTTTTAACCCCACTTACATTAAAAATACATGATACGTATATTGTAAATAATCTTGGTGCGGAGCTAAAGGCCAAGGCCCCACCATCGATTTGGTTATGTTGTGTTTCTGTTTTGGGAATGGTCACTGATGGATATCGGGACATATGACATATATTTAATTGTGGCATCATGTAAACATGCATTTTAATTAAATAACCCAACCAGCTATGTTCGTGGCAACTAAAATGAGATGGGGCATGATTCTGAAGGATAAGGAAAGGGGAATGTTGGGCATTGAATCATGTGGGGGAAAGCCATGTGTCACCACCACCCTTAATTATTCCATTGTTAGTTGGAGCGGCGATTGGATGGCAGGAAAACCACCACCACGCCCACGCCTGCTCACACTCTCCCCATGACGAATCTGTTGGTCTATCCACTCACCAAATCGCAAGTCTGTTCGTCTCCTCTCAGGCGAGCTGAGTTAAAAGGTTCCACATTCCATTGCAGGGGGTTCGGTTCCTTTTCTGCCTCACCAATTGTTGGCTTGTGAGCCTGCTAACTCTTCCTATGCCTCATGGATTTGATGGCTGCGGATTGATTCTTTACTGGGATTCATGCAGACTTTTGTGTCTGTTTCCATGTTTATAAAACAACGTATTGTCCTGTTATTTCCATCATTGAACTTGTGGCTGTAATTGTGTCCATAGTTCTGTGGGTTGCGTTTTGTCTCTCACGCAGAGATTGGAAGTCTGGTATTTTCCATTCCCAGTCCGTGTGAGCTTTCCCAGTGATTGCAGTGGGATTTATGTGTTGTGGGTTCATAGTTGTATTGGGCTGCGGTTTTCCCACGATTTGCTTGGTTGTATTTTCCCTTTTTATGGTGGTATCGGTTGAGGATTGTTGTGAGTACCTGCGTTCTGTTCGACTGTGTTTCTCCCCTGTAAAAGCTTGAATAGCTGTTTGACTGCTTGCATGCAGTGTTTTTGTCCTCAGATTGCATTGGAGTGGTGAATGAGGGCTTGAGGTGCTTGATAAACTTGGTGGATTGAGAACCACACATACAGAGCTACTGAGCTTCTACACAACCCCTGAGTAGCACTAGAAGGGAGATCAGGGTCTGAAGGACTGCATTGTAGAGAAAGGGCCAATTTCCTTGTGTTGGGTATGTGTGGGTGTTCTAAAAGCCAGGCTGGTTCTGGTGTCAGTGTCTGTAGCTCTCCAATGATATCACTAGCTTAGAATTATCCTTTCCCAGCTCCTGGATGGCCTGATAAACCCAACTTTGTTGGCTTGGATGATATGTTGTTCGCCTGATAAACCCAACTGTGTTGGCTTGGCTGAACTGTGTACCCTAGTGGTGTTGTTATCCTTGGCTACGTGTAATAATGTTAGTTCCTTATTCCTTGGGGAATCATGCCCAGATTGGGGGTGGCAGCGTTGCTGAGAGATTAAGGAGCACGTGGGCCTATGGTTGGGTGGAACGTTGCAGCGACGTAGCTAGTTGTGGAACAAGCTCTTTATAAGATAAGTATTCTTGCCTAACTTGTGTCTGCAATCATATTTACCTTTGATGAATGATGATATACATGTTAAATGATGATCTGTATATGCATGAAGTGTTGATTGATATGTTTTGCTTCCATTGTGTATAATGAATGATTATGTTTCGTAATATGTTTTATGATTTAAAGTATCATGCTTTAGCACTATATGTATGCATGTTCATGTTCATGGGGCTAGATGCCAGGATGATTTGACGTATAGTAGCGTCTTCTTCGCCGGTTGGAGGGTCAGGGACGTTACATTAAGTATCCACGATGAAGCTTAAACCTTACCTCTTTATATAGGAGTTGATCCCTTTGGGTTAGAGTTGGCCTCCTTGTACTATAAATTCATATGCCCTCTCTCTCTTGAAGTTAATCTTGAGCTTTGGACCATGTGACTTATGCTATCCAATCGTGTTGGGAATGTTGATAGTATTGAGAGTGTTTTGAGACTTAGAGTGAGTCTATTTGTTTCCCTTTGATTCCCTTATATCACTCTACTAGTCCAAGTTCTCGCACAAGAAGCCAGGAAATGGGAATGGTGAGCTAGGTCACATGCCATAGGTAGTGGAGATGAACATAAAAGTAGTAGTGGGAAGCATTGTGGCTCTCGGAAGAGGTAGTTTCAAGAGTAGTGAGACTAAGTTAGCCTCTATATTTGGATCCATCGTCTCAGCTAGGGGGTGATCTGTTCAAGTGAGGAATGCTTGATGGTGTCTATGACTGGGAGGAAAGTTGTCCTGCTGTAGCCAGTTGCCCATATTTTGAGATAAGTATTTCTCTTATGTTATGTTTTCATTACATTATTTTATTTGGTATATTTGCAATAATGTTTGATTGGTTGTTTGAGTGTTCATGTATTGAATGTCAGGATCTTCATGCAAGAAGGATGAATCTCATATAATATGGAATTGAGTTTCTATGCTCGTTACCTTCTTTCTATTCTGCTTCTTCTTAACCAAAAATTGTAATTTTGTCTCTATTGTATTGAGAGGGGTGCAACCATATGATTTGGTTATCCCATATCTGCTCATTTATGTGTTGTGAGGTCTGTTCCATTGTGTTTGGAACAATTTTTCAAATGAACAACAACTTTTGTTTCATTGAAAAAGCTTTCCAGATGACCAAGATATGTTTGTTTTGGTCCGACAATTTTCCGGTGCCAAGATGAGCGCACCTGCCATTTGATTGTAAATGTTTTGTTTAGATATTTGTTCTTAGTTCCAGATATGTGGATGAGTGATGTATTCTAGATGTAAAAGTAATCGATGGCTGGAGGGTGGCAACCATACGATCTAATTTTTATTAGTGAGAGATGACTGTTGGGGACAATCATCGGGAGCCGATTTTGAGGGTTGTAGTTGCAGTCAGTGTTCTTTGTTTTCTATGGTTTTGGTGTGGCTATAGATTGCAACCTATGGATGTTCGATGATGTGTGGTTTTCCTTATTTTTTATCCTCACTAACAACACACACATAATAACACCGAAAAAATAGATTAATTTGTAAATAATCAATGACATCAATACTTGATTATTTTTAAACTATGCTATCAAACAAACAAAAAGTACATAAATTAGTTATTCACACCAAATATGATGTTTATCATATATTATTCATGTTCTTGTTTCAAATTACGACCCTTAGCTCACACTTTGGAAATTATTAATTGAATGTCGCAATTAGTTATTTAATTACGTGATGTAATTAAATAATTAACTGTCACAACCTTAGAGTTAAAAGTTTTAATTATTTGGGTGAATGGTTAGTCAACTTAATAGTAATTTATCTATATCCGTCGTGCTTAAACTTAAGTTAGTCTTAATTATATCAGCTTTGGCCTTATCTCAAGGGTCGGGTACATTACACAAACTTATGCACACATTGAACCTCCTTCCTTATGAAAGGCATGGAAAACAATAACCTTAATTTTGTGACACTTGCCAAAGGAACAGGACTGAGATAGTGAATACTCATGGGGCATTGCAACAATTGACAATACTAACCATTATTTGGACAAACATTTCTCTACGTTTTATTTTTGGTCTTCTAAAAGTAGGTAATAGATCAACCATCATGGTGGTAGTTGATCGACTTTCCCAGTGTGCTCAGTGCTCTTCGGAACTGCTTTAACCCTACAATGGTTGCCTAAATTTTTTTAGACCATATTTTAAAACTCAATGGCATGCCTACCTCCACTCTGTCATATCCTAATCCCACATTTAGTAGAAAAAAATTGGAAATAACTATTTAAACTATAGGGAATCAAGTTGCAAATGAACTCATCTTATCATCCCCAAGCAGATGGCCCCACATTTAGTAGAAAAAAATGCAAACTATAGGGAATCAAGTTGCAAATGAACTCATCTTATCATCCCCAAGCAGATGGCCACACAAAAGCAGTCAACAATTGTCTTGAATCATATTTGCAATGTTTTGTATCTGAAAAGAAGCACCAATGAGTACAATAGTCACCTCTAGTAGAATGGTGGTATAATACCATTTATCATGAAGCCACATAAATGGCACCAAATGAAGTGGTCTATGGCCAACAACCAACTTTAGTGGTTTCTTATCTAACAAGTACCTCCAGAATACATGCAATAAACAATTTGCTTCATAATCATGATGCCACTCTTTGCACACTTAAGGAAAATTTGGCAATGGATCAAAATTGCATGAAGCAATAGGTAGACCACCATCATTCATAGTGTTCATTTTAGAAGGTGACCAAGTGTTCCTTCACCTCCAACCTTATAAGCAATCCTCTCTCAAAGTTAAATGCCATCAAAATCTTACACCAAAGTTTTATGACCCATATCATATTGTTCAATGCATTGGTTAGGTGGTGTAGAAATTAGTGCTTTCAGTACACTCCAAGATCCACCTGGTATTTCATGTGTCTCGTTTGAAGAAGGTCATGGGTCAAAATTTCCGAGTTCAAACTACATTATTATAACTAGATGAAGAAGGATCCATTTGACTCTAACCAAAAGTAGTTTTGGACAACATGGAGCGAAATTTATGTTCACACTATTTGTGAAGTTTTGAACTAGTGGAAGATACCTCATTATAAGATGTTACTTGGGAACCATCAACCATTTTGCATTAGTTTCCACATCTTCAACCTTGAGGACAATGCTTCTTTTGAAAGTTTAGGACATGATACCCTAACCCTCTTATTTTAACAATGTACAAGGCGATAAGGCCCATTAAATTGTTAGTGGGTAGTGAATTAATGTGAAAGGAGCCTCTTTATTAAATGAAGGCCCCTAGGTTGTTGGCCCTCATTAATAAGGAGACCACAAATGGTTAGGGTTTTGACTATTGAAGCACTATATAATGAATAGTATGCTATGTAATGTTTTGTCAAGAATTTGTATTGTATTTGGATATTTTCTTGCAGGTTTCCCCCTTAACGAGGCAAGTGAACATAACTCTCTATTTTAAATATCATTAATAAAACAAATATTTCTCAAGATTGATCTATTTTCTATAATGCTTTTATGTTTTTGATATGAAGTTCTAAAGTAAGGTTAAGTACAATAGAATGTTCATATGCATATGTATTTGAATCACATGCCTCTCGAACAAATTCCACATACAATAGAATGTTCATATGCAACTATAGTTTACATGGCGCACTTTGGGTAGCTAATATTTCTTGATGTGAATGGAAGTGAGATGCAGCTTACAAACCCATCTTTCATGTATGATATGGTTATAAACTTGAATTGGAATTTAAATGCAAGTTCCACAAGATGGGTTTGATTTACGCCTGGAATTGCATATAATGGCATATAACAATGTTATTCCTCCAACATATTGATGCGATAATGATGTTTAATTTATGCAACATTTGCTATATATTTTCTTTCAGTCATCATAGTAACTAATTTTGTGCTTATAAGAATGCCCCATCATTCTGGAAGCAACACCCCTGAGCTATAGGGTTCTTTCTAAGGGATTAATCCCCGAAGAGTTAATATAGTCATTGTAGCATGACACAGGCCATGAAGAACCTCAACAAATCAATATCTTATTACGTGAATGAGTGTTACATATAAAGGAGATCAAAACCGTTATCTACAGTTAGATAACGAGATTATTCACTAGATTTTACTAACTAATAGCTGAAATATTATTTACAATGTAATCCCAAAGGATTATTCAACATTCCCCCCTTAATCCAAAGGGACATTTGACATGCCAAGCTGCATTCTAAATTTTTCAAACTTTTCATGGCCCAATGCTTTAGTAAAGATATCTACAATTTGCTCTGAAGTAGGACAATGTGTCAGATGAATGGTTTTGGCCTCAACATGATGTCGAATCAAGTGATATTTGGTGTTGATATGTTAGGTTCGATCATGGAATTTTGTATTCTTAGCCAATTGAATTGCAGAAGTGTTGTCAACAAAGAGAGGCGTGGAAGTCATTTGTTTCTCCTGCAAGTCTTCAAGTATTTTACGAAGCCAAATGATTTATTTTGTGGCTTGAGTTGCTGCAACATATTCGGCTTCAGTTGTAGAATTAACAGGAACAGATTGCTTTCATGATCTCCATGTGATAGCTGCTGATCCAATGTTCATCAAATAACCTGAAGCAGAGACCCCATGCTCTTTATCTCCATCAAAATCAGAATCTGAATAACCAGTGAGATGAAAGTCTAAAACTTTAGAATATTTAATG
>LPNX010466394.1:251-37859 GCA_001517045.1 Pseudotsuga menziesii | reverse complement strand
ATTTGAGCACTCGCTTTGCTGCATTCCAATGACCTTCACAGGGATGATGCATAAACCTGGAAAGTATTCCTACAACAAAAGTTATGTCAGGACGAGTAGCAGTAAGATAAATTAAACTTCCAACAAGCTGCTTGTACTTTGTTGGATCTTCAAATGTGCTACCTTCATTTGAAGTAAGCTTTAGATTCTGCTCCATTGGTGTTGAAACAGGATTACAATCTTGCATACCAAATTTGTATAATAACTCTCCAACATTTTTTTTTTGAGAAATGAAAATGTGCTTTGGTTTTTGATCTACTTCAATTCCTAAATAATAATGTAATAATCCCAAATCTGTCATATCAAAAACCTTTTTCAACTCTCTTTTGATAGATACTATATAATTGTCATTATTTCCTGTGATAAGCAAATCATCCACATAGAAAACTAGATATACAACTGATCTTCCAACTTTCTTGACAAATAAAATTGCATCATCTAGATTGAAGTGGTTATAATTCAATTTGAGAAGATGCTCAATTAACTTTTCATACCAAGCTCGGGGTGCTTGCTTTAAACCATATAAAGATTTGACTAATTTGCATACCTTCTGTTCTTGACCTTTGATAGCAAAGCCTTCAGGCTGATCCATATACACATGTTCTTTTAAATCTCCATTCAAAAATGTGGTTTTAACATCCATGTGATGTATCTTCCATCCTTTTTGTGCTGCTAATGAAAACAAAGTTCGAATGGTGCCCCATTTAGCTATAGGAGCAAATGTTTTTGTGTAATCAACACCTTCTTTCTGTGCATAGCCTTTTTCTACAAGTCTCGCTTTGTGTTTGTCAAGTGAACCATCTGCTTTATACTTATTTTTATATATCCACTTGCATCCAATCGCTTTGGTTCCAATTGGAGGGTTCACCAACCTCCAAGTTCCATTTTTTTATGAGAGCATCATACTCTCTTTGCATGGCACTTTTCCATACATCACTATTTACTGCTTCTTGAAAAGATGTAGGTTCATCAAATGCATGAAATTTTAATTCATAATCTAATGTTACAAAATCATCATACCTTTTAGGAAATGTCTTAGTCCGTATTGATCTACGAACTTCTTGTTGTTGTGGTGTTTGCTCTGTTTCTTCTTTAAGAGTAGGTTCTGCATTATCCATGATACTTAGTTTATCCATTCCATTAATAATATCATCAACTGTCTCATCTTCTATTTCATCAACTTGTGCATTAGAAGGAAATTCCAAAACTTGACCTTGACTTAGAAGAAGAATCCCCCCTTCAATATTTGGAAGTTCATTATCCATTTCATGATAGATTGTTTTAGAATGAAATCTATCAAGCTGAGCAAGTTGTTTATCAATAGTGAGTGCATCTTTCTCAAACTCAAGAAATATAACATCTCTAGAAACAATAAACTTCCAGTTATCTTCATCATACAACCTATAAGCTTTAGAAGTATTAGAATATCCCAAAAAAATACACTTCTGACTTCTTGCTCCCAATTTATGTCTTTGTTGCTCAGGAATCAAAGCATAACATGTGGAACTGAAAATTCTAAAATGCTTGACAGCTGGAAGATGATCATGCCACATTTCATAAGGTGTTTTGTTTTGTAGTGCAACATAAGGACATCTATTCCTAATGTAGACAGCACAAAGAACTGCCTCTCCCCAAAACATTAACGTGACATTTTTAAAAAACATCATTGATCTTACCATATTCAAGAGTGTCCTATTCATACATTCTGCCACACCATTTTGCTGTGGGTTATAAGGAACAGTTGTTTGATGTTTAATACCATTCTCCTGCAAATATTTTTCAAACTCTTGAGATGTATATTCACCACCGTTATCAGTTCGAAGGGTTCCAATAGTAAGTTGAGCTTCATTTTTAATCCATAAGTGAAAGTTTCTGAATGTATCAAAAGCTTGAGATTTTGCTTTTAATAAATAAACCCAACACATCCTCGTAAAGTCATCAATGAAAGTCATGATATATTTGTTATCATTTGCCGATGGAACAGGCATGGGCCCACATAAATCTGAGTGAACAAGACCAAGCTTTCTTGAAGCTCGAAACATAGAATCATTGAAAGGTTCTTTACTGTGTTTTCCTAAGATACAAGCATCACATGGGGAAAGTTGTCTTGGAATAGTAGGAAGCCCTTGAACTCCTTTCCGTTTCATAATCCTGATACTGTCATGACTAATATGACAAAATATAGCATGCCACAATAAGCTAGAAGATAAATTACTATTATGCTGAACCAAATTTGCAGAATTCTGTGAATTGGATGATGTACCATTCAACTTTAAAAGTTTGTTATCTTCCAGTCCATTCATTACAACCACATTATAATAAGCTCTTCTAATTTCAATGATACCATCAAACATATGTATCGAATGATTTTGTTGTCTAATTTGCAAAAGAGATATTAGATTTCTCTTCAATTTGGAACATAACGCACGTCAGAAAGTATATAATCAGCAAGTCCTGATAATTTCAATCTAACAGAACCAATCCTTGAAGGTTTTAACTGAGACTTATCTGCCAAATGTACTACCCCATCAATTTGATCACTAAAAGTTTCAAAGAAATCTTTTCTAAATGTCATATGACATGTGGCTCCGGTGTCCAATAACCAAGTATCATTCCATGAAAACGAAGTACTGAAAGCTTCTTCAATTACTAGATTACAATGTGCAACGACATAATGTGTAGATTCAGGAGGGTTACCTTTATCATTTCCTTTATCTTGTACTTGCTCTTTCTTGTTAACAATTTTATCCCAAGAAGTTCTACAATAACTGGCAGTATGACCAGTTTTTCCACATCTATAACATTGTATAACATTGTTTCTCTCCTTGATTAAATCTTCCCCCCCTTCCTCTGTACTGTCCTCTTTGTCGTCTACCTCGACCTCTGCTTCTATTTTCATCCTTTGCAAATTCTTCTTTTGATTTGTGTCCTTTCTGTGCAAGACACAAAGTTTCTTCATTGGGTTTAGACTCCTTCCCAAATGCTTTCTCTCTTTCTGCAATTTTCTCAATAAGTGTTTCAAAGGTCATAGCTTTCATTTGGCCACTAGCTTGAAGTGATTCTAAATAATGAGTATATGTAGGATAAAGAGATTTAATAAATGCAGTAAGTTGAATGTCAACTTTTACCCTAGTTGCATCAATATCATGGAAAATGACTCTAATTTCAGAAGCAAGTTTCATTGGATCATTATCTTTTAACTCTAAATTAAATAACTTCATTAACAATTGTATGATTTCAAGCTCAGAATGTGAATCATACAAATCTTTTAGTTTCTTTAATGCTTCCCAAGCACTTTTGCTAGAAACTAAATGTCTACTTACTTCTTCACTTACAGAGGCAATAATCAAGGCATAAGCCTTCTTGTCCTTGCTTTTCCATAATGCTAACTCTTTGGCATTAGTAGGTGGCACTGGTGCACTTTTATCCACTTCATGTATTGCTTCTCCATCTTCCTTATCTTCTAATTCTCATTTTCACAAATTCCATCCCACATATCATTAAAAATAAGGGTATTTTCAACTTTACGAAACCATTCCTCATAATTTTTTTTTCCAGATAAAATAACTCCAACAATTGAAATTAAAGAATTCATTGAAATTTACTGTGTAGTAAATTTTTGTGTACAAAATACAGTCTGATATATTCTTTTCCTTTTAGCCAATGTTCTTTAAAATCTTTTTATCTTCTAAAAAGATTTCCCGAAAGGTTTAATATTTCAATTTAAAAAAAACCTTGCACTCAAATATAAATGGTTGTTTAAAAACTTTTATTTTCTGAAAAGAACTCCCCAAAAATTTGACAATTAATTTAAAGAAACCATAGCAAGAAAATATAAATGACGGCTCTCTTCCTTTTTCTTTTTCTTTTTTTTTAAAAAGAAAATAATTCTTCAAAAGAATTACCGGAACAATTTATTTGCAGTCTCCTCTTAATGTGCAGTCTTTGTCTTTCTTCCACAATCTTTACTAAGCAACTCTCATTTCTTCCTTTCTTGGTGATAGCTCATTTGCTAGCTCCTCCTTCACGGGCTCCTTCTTTCTCACCAACGCTTCACTGCCTTTGCTCTGATACCACTGACACAGGCCGTGAAGAACCTCAACAAATCGATATCTTATTACGTGAATGAGTGTTACATATAAAGGAGATCAAAATCGTTATCTACAGTTAGATAACGAGATTATTAACTAGATTTTACTAACTAATAACTGAAATATTATTTACAATGTAATCCCGAAGGATTATTCAACATAGCATATATAATAATTGCGGGATTTCACAGACCCTGCTCCAATTCGAGCTTCCTTGACTTCCTCTGAGCACACAGTTTGCTCGCTCCTCAGCAAAGGTTGGCTCATGGAGCTCAAAGATTTCCTCCTGGAATGTTTCTCATGCAACAATTGTAAATTATCTACTGTAATTGAGCTCCTGATTAAATGTTTGCATTGCATTTTGGATATTATTCTTGTTAATTTGCTTGCTTAGCCCGTTCCATTTTTTGTACAGGGATTTCTTCATTGCTGTGTTGTTACCAGCCCAAACAATAATGACGAGGAGATCTGAGTCGGGTAATATTTTGATTGAATAAACCCTAGGTTTCTCCCTTCTATTAGAAGATTTGTCTCTTTAATGCACATAATGCACTAACTCTAATTGTTTTGGAGAGGGTTGAGATTTTTTTTTAACCTTGGGAACAACAATCTCCCCAAAAGTATATCTATCTAACAGTTTGCAAGGTAGATATACTAATAACTTGTGACTTAGTCAGGTGGAGACGTCTATCTATCGCAAGAGTCCCCTGATTTTGAACCTGTAACTTCCAAATAAATAACATATTCTTAACCTATAGGCCCACTTAGATGCTCTCTTGAAGATTGAACTTAGTCTGGTGACCTGGGCTCTTCTAAGTATACTTGATCTCTAAATCTTTAATCATTTCGTTATGAATTATTCTTATTGGTACTCATCCTTAAAAATGATGCCTTTCCAGGGTTTTCCTTTACCCAGAGCTTGGCCATGGATGGCGTGCTCTAAACCTCGGATTGGACACTAAGAGAAGTAGGTTATATCATTCTCTTAGGTTATAGGCACATAGACTACTGAACATTTTATTTCATAATTGTAATTGCGGACTGTTAAGGAACCTTTTCGCAATTTGTTTTAATGGGTTATCTGTAAAAACCATAATCATTGAAATTGTTTCTTGAGGCCGTTTTGGCTGAATGGACTGCCTTTTATTAGTGAGTGTATCAAATCTCTCGTCAATGCTTCAATCATGGTAAATTTATTCATGCACTGCTATTTCTTGGGAAGAGAGAAGTGAATTGACCCAACCTCGTTGAATATTTGTTTCGAATCTCTGGTTCTGACAAAGATAAAGAAATCTATGTTCATTGTAGCGTAGCATGAATTTATTCTTCAACTTGCTCTATGAAACCCTAGATGAGTGATCATGTTATCTTTGTTCTAGTTCTACAATGGACATTGATGTGTAATTATAACTGTATAAGCTATGATGTTTTTCTTGTAACTACAAATCCTTTTTTATAAATATGTATGCTTTGTTTTATTTACAAGAGAAATTGGTTAATGGGTTGAAACCATATGGTAGAGCCGAGGTTATGTAACTCGATATGAGCACTGAAATAACCTCTGTTGTGAATTCATGGTTTTTTTTTAATTGGGGGTGTTTTGATTTTGAGTATAGGGTCGCTCAGACCTATGCGCACTCTTGGGCTAATAGGATGGCACATTACTGTTTCATTAAAAGAAAAAAGAAAAAAAAGACATATTTTATTATATTTATAACAAAATACATTATATAGAATAAGTCAAATTCAATGTATGTCAAAAAAATAAAATTTAAATTTATTTACAATAGATTTTACTATTTAGACACTCTATAACCATAGATGAATAATTCATATCTCAATTTAATTTGCTTACCATTGATTTTAATATGCTTTTAATGCAATCCCCTCACACAAGCTTTGTATCCCTATATGCTATTTTGATTTGATTAACAAGGCCCTTGGGAAATATATCATATATTTCATTTTGATAAGAGCCTCGACCCTCTTTGTTTACTAGTTTTATTTTGCACAATTATTTAAAAGAGGGATTCAATCCGTCTTCTTAATATTTAATACATGAATTTATTTATACAACTTTATGTTTCCATATTATATACTAAGAAGGTTTTATTGGCTTAATTAATAAATTGATGACATGTTATTAATGTTTATTGAAGGATATTGGCCTATGGTTTTCTAATGTAGCATGCCATACCTATGAGTTCAAACTTGTTATATTAACTTAAAATAATTGTAAAGATACATAAGCTTGATTTTAATTCATTTACCGCAATATAAATCATGCACATTCTGTTATACAATCTCCTTGTCTAACAATATATATATATTTTTAGGAAATCTATGAAATCCTCAACTTTTCCTTTGAAGTGAAGTAAATACTATAATTGGTTATAAATAGTACAAACATCAAGGATCTCCTCCCTCTACCATTTCCTTTAGCCCCTTTCCAATCATCAATCCTAAATAACCAAATCACCTTTTGTACTACCCTTAAACCAAAGAATCCTTATTTTATAGGTATTAAATTATATCTAGCAGACCCCTCCTTAATCTCCTTAGAACCTAGTTGTAGATCCATACTCACATTTCTACCACTATGTAAGAA
This sequence comes from Pseudotsuga menziesii, assembly GCA_001517045.1. Lineage (NCBI taxonomy): Eukaryota > Viridiplantae > Streptophyta > Pinopsida > Pinales > Pinaceae > Pseudotsuga > Pseudotsuga menziesii. Next base: position 31,121 of record LPNX010466394.1, on the reverse strand, counting down.
ATAAGAGGAAGAAACTATCCCAAAAATTTACTCATAGGAACACAGAGGATATCCAAAGATGGCAAACAAAACTCATAAAATCTAGGGATTCCTTTTAAAGCATCACCCTTCACCACATCAAAAAAACACCCCAAATGTGTATCATGACCCAAACCCCAAATTATTTTCAAAAGAAAAGAGTGTATCATGACCCAAAGACCAAATTATTTTCAAAAGAAATATGAGAATTTATTGGTGCCAAAGAAATTGGAATCTTACCATTTTTTTTTATGAAGAAGGACTTGGAACAACAAACTCTTCCACATCAGAGGCCTTAGGAAGTTGACCAACTACCACCATAGTAGCATTCAAAAGATCCCAAGAAGACTCTATTGACACATCAACAAGTTGTACACCATAATTATCCATCACGCAAGGAACAAATTCCTTACATACATTCACACCATTAACACTTTTCTTTGACCTACCCAATTCCTTCTCATTTAAATCGTTTTCCTCGTTATAATACCTAACCTGGACTTTTAATCGAAAACATATGTTTCACTCATAATCTAACTGATTGTAGATATGACAACATAGTCATCTAAGTGGAGGCCCTACATAATCCATTGTTTATTTAAGGATAAATTAGCCTTTCCAAAGCATCATAGACTCAATTAGCCCATCTACCAGATCCAAATCATCTAATATACAAGATATGAATATAATCACTATAAGATAGGTTTGTTTCGTAAAAAATATCGAGCACATTCCCAATCTCTCTAAAAACTTCGAGTGACCAAAAATTAATTAGGATACCTAGTAACTTGATTCACACAAGCATTACCTCCAACTTCTTTCTTTTGGCATAAAAAAGGAGTACACTTCTTTGAATATAGAAGAACAATACCCATTTGGGATGGATTGTCAATTTTCAAGTCATTGTAGGGTCCCTACCCCCATCCCAAGGATGGGAAAAACATGAGAACATACAACTTGGATCTTCCTTTGATCACTATTGCATTCATGTGACAACCTACCACCTAATGAGTTCCTTACGGATTAGAAGTTTGTTGGGATATCAAACTGGAAGTGGTGTTACTAATTAATGAAGTGTCAATTTGACCCTGACCCAAAGTGCAATCACTTGCCACAATATTATAGATTTTAAGAAATGGTGAGAACTTCTAACAACCTTGTTCCATTGCTTCAATATTTTCTATACAAATTCCATCCTTGAATTCTCTCTTCTTCAATGAGGTTTTCCTATGTAGACCTTAAATGTCCTTAAAGATGGAACCCTAGGCTCCAGATCATGCTTCAAAACTAGATCGACCACATTAGAAATGATCAACTAACCTCCATTAGTTCTACCAAATAATTTGTGTTCTTAAATTTACGCCATTATTCTACAACACCCTAAATAATAAAGTGGCCTCCATTGGGTCTACCAAATAGTTTGTGTTCTTAAATTAACACCATTATTATAAAACACCCTAAATATCCATGATTCCTTCTCTACTTCCATTTCTAATAACCAATGAATCTTTATTACCACATGGTCATGTCCACACCTTGTTGTATTTGATACACTTGATCATCGATATGGATACATGTTTGATTCTTCTAGGATCAATTTGAGTTGGAGTGATTTATTCTTAAACCATGTGCTCATATCCAAACCTTATTGTATTTAATATTTGATGTTTCAATTGGATAAGATTTTACCATCCAAATAAAATAAATTACCAATTAAATAATTACATAATTTAGAGTTTTACCTCATATATTGTTGGAGGTATTACTAATACTTAAAAAGTGTAGTGTTTAAATTTTTGTTTCTCAAGAAAAAATAATAATAATAAATAAACAAATAAATTGCAACTTTTTATTCATAATAAAGAAAAGGGTTACATTTTGCAAATGCTACAAACATATTTCATAAAATTTGAGAAGGTGATCCTCCTTACTGAAATAACATAAGTATAGGAGTATACGCACCAACTAAGTTAAGATTGAAAGGATAAAGCTTGGAAAAAGACTAGATATGTAAGAAATACTCAATCCTGATTTATTCTTCCTTTATTCTTCTTAACCTCAATCCACCCTCTTGAATGTGGTTCCATTTGAAAATATGTAATTTAGAAGATGAATTTCCATAAGCCATCAAAGATACTTACTCCCTATTGGAGTTGGAATCTTCATATTTGTGAGCTTTCTAGTCTCTCTAAGGGAAATTGTTTCGTCATTTGTCACTTCTTAATAGGTAGTGTTGACCTTCTTTGAATATGATGTTTTCTTTTATTATTCCTCTTGATCACCTTCATCAATAGGTATCAATTGCTTAAGATGTTGCCATATTTTTTTGTCTATCTTGGGCCCTTTTTTCCTCAGACGATGAGCTCACACATGGGGACAAGTATCATGTAGATGTTATATTTGTTGATAGATCCAATATTGGAAGGTTGTATTCTCATAATCCAAGACTTGGGTCCACCTAAAATTATCCCGCTTAAGAAACATATTGTCCAAAATACCTTCATTTAGGTGTATCTCAATACAAATAAGAGAATATGTGCATAAATCCATATCATATCTCTCAACATCTAATTTTATATATTTTTCCCAAAGTATTCCCAATATCCTTAAGAATCAATAAATGCCAAAAATGTAATGATAGATTTGGGAGAACCAAACTAGCATTCTAGTGATTAACATGGTGTTAGGATCAAATTATGGAAACTATGGTGTAATGAAAATTCTCACTCCTCCCAAAAACCATGGACCCTCCTCAAACATTCTAATAATTAGAATGATTGTAAAATACGACATAGAAAAACCCTTTGGGGCAAAGAGATATCTCACAATTATGTATCCAAGTTAAGTGGATACACTTGTACAAATATGAAGGAATACAATACCCATTAAATCTATATGTGAATGACTATGATTTAAATATTGAATGGTTTCTAATTAAGACCTTCGAATTTGGGACCTCCATCTCTAACCCTTATTCTCATATCTCCACAATATATGTGTTGGTTTATCCCACAATACTTAAAGGGGGGGAGGGGGTGAATCAGTATTGTCAGTTTTTACTTTAAAATACACAATAAACAATCAGAACACATATTTTAATGTGGAAACCTCAAAAGAGCAAAGAACCAACAAAAACTCATTAATAAGATGAATTTACAAAATTGTTTATTTGCTGCAACAGAAGGGATGTAGATACACCCTAGATTTTGCCTGCAACTACAGACTAGGATGCTGCAACACCCCTATGGTTTTCTGCCTGTTTTAACAGACAAGGATGCTATGACACCCTGTTCTCCAGCTACGACTGGAAGGAGGCTTCGACCCGCTGCAGACCCGTGGCCTGCCCTAGCACCACCTTGCCACCCTTAGACTATTTTTTTTCAGTATTTTAGAACAGTTGAAAAACTATTCACCTTGGACTCTATCATGCTTACTAATAGAGACGCCTAAATCTTTACACATTCATTTATTTAAATACCCTATACCTATTTCGTATCAACACACCTCTCCATAGCTGCGCTCTTTCATTTTGGATCGTGACTGTTAATTTACAAACACAACCAATCATCATCTACCCGTTCAACTGTCACATCATTTCAGCAAAGGTAACGTTTCATTCTCCCACAACTCAGAATTCATTTCCGTAGCCCTATCCAACGTTTGCAGGTGCTTCCGTACTACCAAACTTCTTTCCGCAGGATCAACTTCGTGATCCAATCAGAGTCGTTGATCTTATCTCTAAGTTAATCTTGACCGTCGATCTAACCATCTATAATCGGGAAGTTGTTCTTATCTCTAAATTAATTTAGACCGTCGATCTAACCATCTATAATCAGGAAGTTGTTCTGATCTATAAGTTAATCCGGACTGTCGATCTAATCATCTATTTCTACCTCAAAATTGCCTTTCCACACTAAGATTCTGTTTCAGCGATTTCCCACCATTGATCTTCGTTAGGAATTTTCCTGACCGTTGATCTCCAGATCACGGGATACGGGATGTAGACTGTCTTCTTTTCCCTTTCCGCAAACTCCTTTCCGCAAGCTTCTTTCCGCGTTTTTCTTTCGCACTGTCGATCTCTTTAATTGGAACTAATCTTGACAGTTCGATCTTCATCTTTTGCGTAACTAAATACTCCCACCTATATTTTGTGGAATTGATCCTCAGCGATTGGATCTCGTGCGTGATGCTTACTGATCATTGATTTCATATTGAATTCGGATCTCACCATGACTTTGCGGATCTGCACGATTTCTTTGCGCAGTTCTTTCAGCAACAACATTGGATGATCGATCTTTAGTCATTCAACTTGCTATAGGGTTATTCGTTTGTCATTCACCTTGCAACCTGCAACCTGTAACAAGGTTATTCCTTTGTTATTCTAGATACCTGCAACCTTCAGTCTGCCACCATTTCCATTGGTTATTCCTTTGTCATTATTGGACATCTTTGACATCAATGACAACTATGTACTCAACAATATGCACGAGTCATGGAATTTTGTTTTGTTTTGTTTGTTTGTTTGTTTGTTTGTTTTTTGTACTAGGTGAATCAACAACTGGGGACTGGGTTGGTGCTTGCGTGACATGGGGTCTAGGGATCCATTCCTGCTACCATTATACCCCTAGGTGCATCCATGGGGCATGAACCATGGAACACAGGTCATATTGGGGGAGACTTTAACATGAAATTTCCATTTACAACTTAACACCTTTACCACTTACTCTTCCCCCCCATGGGCTAGGCATGGAAGTTATTAGTGTCAATAGATTGAGTTGATTATTTCAAACTACATCATTAAAAGAAGGTATGGAGGTACAATACATGTGGCCCTTTTCTCACTGCTCCTCTGTGGCACATGCATAAAACTAGATAGACAGTTGAATCCTTGCATATGTTGTAGTTAAAATAACAAGTTGGTTCCTTGATTTATTTCCCTTTAAATAGAAATTGTTGATCTGATGTTGGAATCCATAGCGTTTTCCAACTTTATCTATATAATAGCCACACAATCTCTTGAATGTACCCGCATTGTATTTGTTTTCCATGAGAGTGATTTGATCATGATTTTAAGCATGCTTGACAAGTTGGAATTTCTTTAAACACATATGCTACACTCAACTCATCTACACTTGGCACTTAGATTCAATATATAAGCACAATAAATTGACCTATTATGCACAATTATTGCTTCAAACACTTTGCAAGCATTCCTTTCACCATTCACTTGTTGTGAAGACTCTATAAGCATGGATTTGTTAATAGTTTGGCCAAAACAATCAAGTCCTTCAAATAAAGAAAAAATCAACATTAGGTGGGGCAAGACAAAATTAGTAATCGTATTTTGATCTTGTGTGTCTAATTACACTAGCTCTAGTGTATCAATTTGTATCACCTCCATATTGTCAGCCCCCTTCAAGTACAAGATATCATACTACAAATTGAATTCCTTGTTGTACTACCATACCTCCTTAATAGCCTTGGTGTGAGGTATCTCGAGGATGCCTTCAAACATATACACTAGGGGACGAAAAATGGTTAATGGATGAGTAATTCCTCCTTTACAATTATCACTCTCTTTCTGTTACATATATGCACATCTGAGCAACATTGGATGCAAATGATGCATTTAGTTACCATCTCTTGATTTCATAGGAAAAGTGAGCATGAGGGATACTCCAAATGAAAAATACATGATGAACATCTGAACGAATTAGGTGTAACGTTTTAATATATCTCTCCTTATGTCTATAATTATTTTTTTAATTATTTTTATCATTTAATAATTTTTTTTCATGAAATAAACATCCCAAGGATAACCGTCAAGCAATTCCCCTCATTCTGAGGATGGTGCCCTGGATTTTGCAAAAGCTTAAGGATTTGTCAACATATGCCTCAAGTTATTTACAGCAATATACTCATTAACAACTCAAATGTCACTTGTGGGAATTAAACCTTGTGAAGAGTTTGATAAACATGTGCAAGAAAATAAATACCAACAAAACCTAAAAACATAAGAAATAACAATGGCACGCACATAGTACACAAGATTTACCCTAAAAAACCTTAACCAAGAAAACTAGCTTAATTAAGAGTTGCTTATCTCTCTATCTCATTGTATTTGCTTCATTGTTTACAATACAATATTATTGTTACACCGAAATCTTTTCATCTTGATCCATGTGTCAACCTTGTGCCTATTCCCTAAAATTCCCTCTGCTAAACTGGATTGAAATTGAGGTTGTTCCTACCCTTTTTTCCCTCTCTAGATAGGCTGGTGCTCTTTCACCTAAGGAAAGGTGCATCGACACTCATTCCCTTTATGAAAGTAGTGCTAGTGGCACTCTTTCCCCTCATGCAAGGTGCGTCGACGCTCTGTCTCTTACTGTTATGTGTGCCAGGGGTGTTTAGATGGAAAAAACGAGGTTTCGAGGCCCTTCTCAAAGTTGGATGAGGTGGAGGATCATCCCTATAATCTAGGTGAGGTGGCATTCCGTTCCCTAACCTATGGGGAAGATCCATTAGACCCCTCCTCCTAATACTCAACCTACTCTATCCCTTTAGCCTTATAAATTGAACCCTCTCTCCATTGTGAAGGGAGCAAGGACTATGGTACTCTTATGTTGGTGGAATTTCTAGGTGAGCCTTATCATCCTTTGGGAGGCAAAATCTCATGCTTTGGGAGGATTATTATCTTGCTTTGGAGGATTGGCTTGGATTTCTGGATGGAATATTACAACATTAAGGCTAGGTTGTGATGTTATTTCTTATGTAATTCTATGTATCTCCTTGATTACATTAATACAAATATATTTCCTTATATATTGATGTGTTGATGATGTTTAGAGCTTTATTCCTTAACTGTTAGTTTAAATCAATTCATGTTTAGATACACATGAACTATTTGCTTGTTTCCACCTGCTCTACATGGTTTTGCAGCTCAAGATCTGAAGGCTATGGAGCTTGGATCAACAAAGGGAGAATAGGTTTTGCAGATCTTAGGTAGGTGATCTATCTGTTAACTTGCATTTCTATTTGATCTAGGAAAGTATTGTGTACTTGATTTGTTCTAGATCCACTTGGACTAGGGAGATTTGGCTTGAGTCCGCTTGAGAATATTTATCCGCTAACAATTATACCATCAAAAACTCTAATTTATTAACCCAAATGAGATCAAAACCCTAATTCCTTAACCATAATTATTTTACAATGGGTCAAAAAATTGTTAGCTAAAAAAACGCAAAACATACAAAAAATGGACCCAAAATTTTCTTGCGAGGACTCCCCAAAATTTTTCTTAGGGGATCTACTGCCCCCCATTTGAGGGGGATGATAGGTAAATCAAATACTAGGGGAATCAATGCTCATTGATTCTTTACACCAAGAGAAATTTTTAGTACTAATAGACTTATCAATGGATCTGCAACATTTTTCAAGGTATCAACCTTCTCCAACAATACTTTGTTCCATTCAACCATGTATCTAACAAAATGGTATTGTATATTAATATGCTTTATCATGAAATGGTAAGCATGGTTCTTTGATAGAAAAATTGCAGTTGAGTTGTCACAACCTATTCTAATTACTTTCTTAGCAAAACTAATACTTGAACACAATCTTTGCAGCCATATAGATTCCTTACTTTCATTAGTGGCTGCACTGTACTTAACTTATGTAGTTTACAATGCATCTAGAACTTGCCTGTGCCTCTTACTCATAGAACTAACTGCTTCACCAAATAAGTTAAAAACATAACCCAACTTCTATATCTTTTGCTGTTAATATCTTTGACTCAATTTTCATCAACAAAACCTTATATATCTATCTCTCTATGAGGTTTAGGCCTTTCTTGGTAGAATATTGAATAAGTTGAAGTGCCATGGAAATATTTCAAGACCCTCTTTATAGTTTTATAATGTTTCTTCCCTAATTTTGACATATACCTACTAAAAAGTACCACTAATGGACAATGTCTGGTATTGTACAAACCATTGCACACATCAGACTTGCAACAACACTAGCATAGGGAACATGGTACATGTATTTGACCTCTTCTTAAGTCTTAAGACATTGATTTGTAGATAAGTTTGCACCTATAGGAGTTGGTACCATGTTAGATTTTTAACATTAAGCTAGCATTATTAGGATCTTTTAACTGATAGAATAACAAGCACAACAATCAAACACAAGAGACAATGAACACAGTGTTTTTCCTTGGGGAAACCATAAATGAAGAAAACCCCGCAACTTCCTTAGAGATAGAATCAACACCAAATAGAAAATCCCAAAACAGTAAGATGATCTCCCGACAGCAGTAACCTCTTTCTTCCTAGCCCCAGTGTCTTCTTCTTCCTCAGCTATGCGCTACAACTGAGTGTGAGTGAGTGTGTGATAAATAGAGAGGTCACCTCTCTATTTATACTGATTCCCGACATGACTAAAACCATACTAGGGCCGACTTCACTAGGTGAGTCTAATAACCCTAGTGCCCCAGAACTGTGGGGACTTTAACCCTTAGACAATAGGAGGGTTACCCACAATGACTTGACATGACTTGTTTACAATATAGATCCTCCCGATCGGAACATCGGGGCATGACATAATGACTCAATTACATTACAGACACATCCCAGAATAAACATCGGGGTACAAGACATAAGATACATAGGTGAATACATTCTGAAGTTACAAATACATCAACACTCCCTCTTAACTAGGAAGGTATTCTTTCGACACAATTTTCAGCACTGGTCTTCTTCTCTGTATCGACTGGGTCATCTCGTTATCTTCATCTTCAAGTCTTCTTCTTCATCTTCGATTCTTCTTCGTATTCTTTGTCTTCAAGTCATCTTCTTCTTTAAGTATTCTTCATCACGAAATCTGCATCATCACAATTACTAGATCATCATTGCTGTATCATCATCACATCTGGATCATCACTTGATCTGGATCGTCATCAAGTCTAGATCATCATCACATCTGGATCATCACTTGATCTAGATCATCATCAAGTATGGATCATCATCACATGTTATTTCAGAATGGTGCTATCTCAATTCTTCTCGTCACAGGAAGTTCTACAGAGTCAGCCCTGTAGGCCTACCCTTCATGTAGGTCTTCATCAGCGCTTATATCTGACACTTAAGTCAGAATGGCCCGACCAGATCTTACATGTGACCTCATCTTGTCAGAAAGGCACACCCAACACTCACATCTGACCTCATCTTATCAGAAAGGCCCAACACTCACATCTGACCATATGTAAACACATCGTAACATAATGGCTCAACACTTATATCTGATCATGTGCAAGCACATCGCATCAGAATGCCTCTGCACTTACATCCGACCCCATCTTGTCAGAAAGGCACAACAATCACATCTGACCATGTGTAAACACATCACGCCAGAATGGCTCAAGCACTTATATCCGACCTCATCACGCCAGAATGGCTCAAGCACTTATATCCGACCTCATCCTGTCAAAAAGGCTCTGCACTTACATTCGACCATGTGTAAACACATTGCATCGAAAGGGCTCTCAGTCCTAGACTGAGGATTCCTGGTAACTGACCAGGTGCCTCCATTCTCCCAGAGAATGGCAATTGCCCTTACATCTGACCTACTCATCAGAATGGCCAGCACTCACATCTGACATGGGAGGAACCTAATCCTTTAACCATGACATAATGGCTCAGCCCTTACATCTGATCAAGTGGGAACACATCCCTCTATCACATCAGAATGGCTCTCAGTCCTAGACTGAGTTTTCCTGGTAACTGACCAGGCACCTCCATTCCAAGAATGGCAATAGCCCTTATATCTGATCATGTAGGAACCAATCCTACAGTCATATCAGAATGGCTCAGCACTCATATCTGACATGGAAGGAACCTGAATCCTCTCACCATGACAGAATGGCTCAGCCCTTACATTTGACCATGGAAGGAACTTAATCCTCTCCCATGTCAGAATGGCTCACAGACTCATCACTTCCCTTTGGAGGGAACCTCGATCTGGAGAACACCAAGCTTCTCCCTGAAGTACTCAAACTTCACCCTAGCCAATGGCTTTGTCAACACATCAGCTATATGATCGTCTGTCGCAACATACTGGAGCTTCACTACTCCCCTCTGCACCATATCCCTGAGATAGTGATACTTGATTTCGATATGCTTCGACTTGTCATGGAACACCGGGTTCTCCGACAACTTCACACAAATTTGGTTGTCGCGATATATACAAGTAGCATCCAACTGGATATCAAATAAATTAGACAGTAGCTTCCTTAGCCATACTACCTCACAACTAGCTAAACAAGCTGCGACATACTCTGCTTTAGTTGTACTCAGTGCCACACAGGATTGTTTCCTGCTAAACCAAGAGATCACACCTGATCCCTTACTGAAGCAACTCCATGAAGTGCTCTTCCTATCGATGGCATTGCTTGCCCAGTATGAATCAACATAACCCTCCAGGTTAATCTTCTGATTCAACTCATACTTGAGCCGATAATCAACTGTACCCCTTAGGTACCTCAGAATATGCTTTGTAGCAATCAAGTGAACATTTCTTGGATTTGTCAAGAACTGGCTCAAGGTGTTCACAACAAAGAAAATGTTTGGTGTCGTGTTCGTTAGGTACATCAAGGACCCAATCATCTGACGATACATCATAACATCAACCAAATCTGATGAAGCATCACTTAATAGCTTTAGGTTCGATGCCATAGGTGTGGCCATAACCTTGCAGTACATCATCCCAAACCTCTTCAGGATCTCTACTGCATACTTCCCTTGTCCGAGGGAGATTCCATCTATATTCTGCCACACCTCCATGCCTAAAAAATAATGCATCATACCCAAGTCCTTCATTTCGAATTTAGGAGCAAGCTTTCTCTTCGTATCAGCAATCAACCCATCCATACCTGTTACAAACAGATCATATACATATAGTAGAAGCATCATTGGGTTGCCATATTCAACCTTGTAGTAAAGGTTGTAATCTTCTTTACTCTTGGTGAAGCCCAAACTAGATAGAAAGTTGTCAATTCTACCGTACCATGTCCTGGGTTCCTGTTTCAAACCGTACAGGGCTTTCTTCAATCTGCACACATGAGACTCCCTGTCATGTGTCTCAAAACCAAGTGGTTGTTCTACATACACTTCCTCTTCCACTACACCATTCAAGAAAGCAGTCTTGACATCCATTTGGTGTATCTTCCATTTCATTACTGCAACTAAGGCAAGTACTGATCTGATGGAAGTGTATCTGGATATAGGTGCAAAGGTTTCTTCATAATCTATTCCTTCTTTCTAGGAGAAACCACGAGCCACAAATCTTGCCTTATATTTTCAATGCTACCGTCTACAGCATGCTTGATCTTGTTGATCCATTTGGAAGTTGCAACTAAATTCCCTTCTGGTCTTGGGACAACATCCCAAACATCCTTCTTCATGATCGATTGATACTCTTCAATCATAGCATCCTTCCATTCTTTTCGTTTTACCTCTTCTTCATAATTGGAAGGTTCTTTATCGATGAAATCACATAATAATGCTACATACCCGGAGCAGGATCTGGTCCTCTTTCTTTCTTTGTGTTTCTCTTCTGGAGCCCCATATATTTCCACACCTTGGATAATTTCACATACCCAAGCAGGTTTCCTCATATGAGGATTCTTCTCCAGAGGTGGATCTACAGGTCTTTGTGGTTCTTCAAATTCTCGATCTTCTCCTTGAGTTTCTTCGTTCATGGTTGTATCATGAACTCTGGGTGCTTCTGCTTCTTCAGGTTCTTCAACAGGTTTCTTTCTGGATTTGTTGTATGCTGTGTCTTCATCAAATGTCACATCCCTGCTGATGTCAATCTTCTTGTATCCTGGAAAATAGATTCTGTAAGCCTTCGAGCTTTCAGAGTATCCCACAAATATACCCTTCTTTCCTGAAGGATCTAATTTTGTCCTCTTCTCTTTTGGAATGTGTATGTACACAGGACAACCGAATATTCTGAGATGGATAATTTCTGGTTTCTTGCCGGAGAAGACTTCTTCAGGAGTCTTGTTCTCGAGTACTCTGTGTGGAGTACGGTTCTGTACATACACCGCTGTTCTGGCAGCTTCTGCCCAAAGATGCATAGGAAGATCTTGATCATGAAACATAATTCTTGCGGCTTCCATGATAGTTCTGTTCTTCCATTCCGCAATCCCATTCTGTTGTGGATTATAAGGAGTGGACAACTCCCTCTTAATCCCCGAGTCTTTGCATAACTCTTTGAATTCATTTGACGTGGATTCTCCGCCATTATCTGATCAAAAGGTCTTAATCTTCTTTTTAGTGTGATTCTTGATCAAGGCTTTGAATTCCTTGAATTTGCTGAATACTTCATCTTTGTTCTTCATGAAGTAGATCCATGTCTTCCTAGAAAAGTCATCAATGAAAGAAACATAGTATACATACCCGCTTAGTGAACTTGATGATATTGGACCGCATACATCGTAGTGGATGATTTCCAAGATTCCTTTTGCTTTGCTCTCGCTACTTGGAAATGTCTTCTTTGTGTTCTTTCCTTTCGCACATCCTTTGTAGACCCCATCATGTTTTGCTTGTATTTCTGGAAGACCTTCAACAACTTTGCTTGCAAGAGGTAGTGCTCTGTAATGCACATGTGCAAGCCTTCTATGCCAAAGTTCATTTGGATCTACTGTGTCATGGACCAAGGCTTGTTCTGGATGGCCCTTCAATTTGTACAAACCTCCTTCTTGTTCCCCAATCACTATTGCATCATCAATAGTATTTCCTTTTGGCCACATCATGACTTGACCATCTATGAATGCAACCCTCATTCCTTTTGCATCTAATGCAGATATGGAGAGAAGGTTCTTCTTGAGTCCTAGTACAAACAATACTTCCTTCATTGTCATAGACTTTCCAGAGTCTAGCTTATAGGAGGATTCCCCACTACCTTTTATTGGATATTGGTAGTCATCTCCTAGTTTCACCTTGTGAGGTGATTCATGTTTTGAAAGTTTCACAATGGATTCCTTGAATCCAGTCATGTGCTTGGAAGCATCACTGTCTATAAGCCAATCATTGCTTCCATAAGTAATGTTCCCGTGAGAGCGGAAATCAAAACATGTTCTTCCTCGCTTGAAGAATCTTCACTTTCATATCTGGTTCTCTTTGATGAAGGTTCATCATCCTCTGCAGCATGAGCATGATGTCTTCTCTTGTTTCCCTTCTTCTTGTGAGAGCTACATTTTTTCTTAGGACGATCTCTAGCAAAGTGTCCTCTCTCATCACATGTATAGAAAATAAACTTAGACTTATCTCTAGGCTTTTTGAAGTTATTCCTTTGATTAGAATACTTACTTCTGTGATGGCTGGATTTGGGTTTCTTGGATTGTACTGTGAGAGCTTGATCTTCACTTCCCATCTTCTCTTCTCGAGCTGCTATCCGAGCTTCTTCTTAAGAACATTCTTCCCATAGTCTACTGAACTTGACTAACTTCTTCCTAGCACAGATCCCTTGAATGAAGGAGTCCCATGTCCTAGGGAGACCATTCAAGGTGGTCATCACAATCTCTGCATTCTCCACTTCTTCATCTACTGCTTCCAATTGTTCCTTGATCTGAGAAATCCTTATGAAGTAAGACTAGATGGTTTCTGCATTTTGGATCTTCACATTCTTCAATTGGTTCCTCAAGGTCATCTTCCAGTTTATGTTCTTTCCTTCAAACAATTTGGTTGGGGCATCAAACATAGCTTTAGGTATCTTGAGGGAGGACACCTGTGGTATAAGGTGATCCTTGATAGAATCATCAATGATCCTCTTTGCCATAACCAACTTCTTCTTATGTAAGGCCTTAGCCTCATCTCCCTCTGGAACTGGAACCTCCTCATTGATGTAGGAGTCCAACTCATTCTCTTCCAGAACCAGGGAGATCCTATATTTCTAGGCTCGGAAGTTATCAGCTCCCTCAAGCTTTTCATCAAGCTTGGTATGATGAGACATCTTAACTGAGAACCTCAAATAGAAATGCAAAAGATTTAGATCTTACCAGGTTAAGATGTCAGATCTGGATTTGGAGCTGAAATCGTGCAGTGCTGGTTTAGTAGCAGATTAGGGTTTTGCTTTTCCAGAGTTCTATCCAACCAAATGCTTTGAAATTGATCCCTAAATTCGATTTTGGGGAGGAGATCAATCCAGGCCTAGGCTCACTGAAAAATTCCTATTCTGTGGAAAGCCCTAATTTTCGGCAGCAGTGTCGGGTCCAAAACTGAAAAACCTCAGAATTGGATTCTGCTTCGACAAAAAGATGCGCCCTAAGGAGGAGAGTTAATCCAACCTTCTTTTGTTGAAAATCTATGGAGGAAGATCCACAAAGTAGGAAGCCCTAGTTCCCGCAGCTGCACACTATCTTCTTCTCAGGTTAGCTCTGATACCATGTTAGATTTTTAACATTAAGCTAGCATTATTAGGATCTTTTAACTGAGAGAATAACAAGCACAACAATCAAACACAAGAGACAATGAACACAGTGTTTTTCCTCGGGGTAACCATAAATGGAGAAAACCCCGCAACTTCCTTAGAGATAGAATCAACACCAAATAGAAAAGCCCAAAACAGTAAGATGATCTCTCGACAGCAGTAACCTCTTTCTTCCTAGCCCTGGTGTCTTCTTCTTCCTCAACTATGCACTACAACTGAGTGTGAGTGAGTGTGTGATAAATATAGAGGTCACCTCTCTATTTATACTGATTCTTGACATGACTAAAACCCTACTAGGGCCGACTTCACTAGGTGAGTCTAATAACCCTAGTGCCCCAGAACTGCGGGGACTTTAACCCTTAGACAATAGGAGGGTTACCCACAATGACTTGACATGACTTGTTTACGTTATAGATCCTCTGGATCGGAACATCTGGGCATGACATCATGACTCAATTACATTACAGACACATCCCAGAATAAACATCAGGGTACAAGACATAAGATACATAGGTGAATACATTCCGAAGTTACAAATACATCAACATACCAAGATGTGCCTCATCAATTTTTTTTTATTCCAACAACATACATGTAAAGAGGGACCTTGATTTTTTGCTGCCAAAAAAGAAATGAGTGTTCTAATCAGCCTGGTCAGTTCTTCAACATATTAAACCTCCATCATAGATGTCTTTGGATTTTGGTATTTTTGTTTGCAATTGAAAATGCTAAGAATCTTTATGCTAGCACGGGTAGTTTTTCTTCATCCTAAAGCATGTCATAGGTAAAGTATTCACCTAATCCAGGGTCAACGTCTAAATCTCATTCATAGTCAGCAACCATCACTCTTAAAGCATCTTCTTCAAGTACTCACGTCAAATTCCAAGTGCGAATCCCAACGAGAGCCCACAAATGGAGCGCTAATGTGAATGACATAGCACCTTATTTACTCGATAGACTTTCCCTCGGGAGGGGAGCCTGTCAAATGGGCACCGTCGGATCTCTCATCCAATGGTTTCAATTTGACAGGCTCCCCTCCCTAGGAGAAGTCTGTCAGCAAAATAAGTTTCACCTATGAAGGACTATATTGCACAACGCGTTAATCAAGTGATGAAATGTTGGTGCATATAAAAACGTGAAATATTGTTATTCTCATGTATGTGGGATAATACATCCCATGCATTAAAACATACAATCACCTTTTGAATACAAGAAAACCGTCATCGACAGTCAATTGAATGCAGAGTTGAAAACAATAGTTTTCCATGTCAATGCTAATACCAAATTCCATAACTTCATAGCGTTGATGAAGAGAGTCTAGATATATTCCTCATGTAATATACCTGGAGGAATGACATAAATGAGCGCCCGTTTTGGGCAAAGCAGCATAAATGCGCAACCATTCTTATTAGGGATTTATGTTGATCTATTTTTCTGCTTGAGGTGTGACCTTGTTTGGTGAGAGAGCGGGTTTATGGTTAAAATTAATTGGTTTGTTCTCTTCTTTTCAAAGCCTGATCTGAATTGATATGGGAAAGTTCAATAATATCCTAGATGTGTAGGGCTATGATCCCAAGAATTTGGGAAGTGTTACTGAATTCGAACCTCCTTAATCTCCAGACTCAAGTTGCTATGGTCCATTTCCAACTCTGGAAGACTTTGTTAAAATATACTTTACAATTACACTTCATTTGCATTTGGTATTGTTAAATGTTTCTCTTGTGGAAGCCCTCAGAGAACGCACAAATGATAAAGGTATTGGGTTTGACATGATAATGATTTCTTTTCATTACTTTTCATTTTGGAGGATCCTCAACACATTAGATGATACTTAGAAAATATTAGATGAAGCAGTTGGTGGACCAAATCCAAGTGATGATAAACTTTAAATTCCTGCAGAGGCAGTGTAGTTCATTTCCTGAGAGGCTATCAAATTTTCAAAGGTTGTTTGAAGATTATTTTATAAGGATTACAACTTCGAAACTCTTGTGGTCAATCACGTTAAATAGTTTTGTGGATTTTGGTGATGACATAAACTTTGAAGTTTCATCAAGATTTTGCAGCTACAAGTGTGCATAATTAAAGCATTCCAATGTATCTTTGAACGATCAATTTGATGAGTAGTTTTAGTTTTGGTGTGTGAATTTTTTGGGATAAGATGGAGGATTGGTTTCTCATCTTTCTCAACAAATATCTCAGATTTAAAGGAAGTAAAATATTCAATTCCAGATTTGAGAGACTCAGTGAACAAGTGGCAAGATCTAAGATCACTAGCTCCAGATTTCCGGGCATGAAATCAGTTGATCAAAGATTAGTCCCTAGTATAAGTACCGCTAAGCAAAATATTTGTTTCAATAGGCTTCTCCAAAGCATAATCATCGTCTTCAACACCAGTTAGATCGTGAATTCTTGTAATTGTTAGTCTAAATTTGGTCTAGAAGGTTGTCAATCAATTTTTTTGGGATTTGATATTTGTTGATTGTAATATAATATATTGAATCAATTTTTAATGTAAGGGGGTTCCAAGCCGAGAGGCTGTGAGTTTGTAGAAAGTCAAGAGTGAATATATTGCAAGTTTGAAACATGCTATATACAAATTTTGTGTTATGGGCTGGTAATCTGAAGCTATTTTTCTATCCATTTTGAGTGAGATCTTAACTATAATTTCAACTTGAATATCCCGTGGTTATGTTAAAACTATCACTATAATGAATTCCTTCATATTAATGTTTTCCTTATGAATGCTCATATGATGATTGAATGTTAATCAGTTTGTGTCTATAATCTTTTTCTAGATATGGTATTTTAAATGTTATTTGTGAATGGACAGTTTGTTATGCATATAACCAGTAGAATTTGGCATTGGGTCATCATTGATGTTGCTTGCTTCGGTCTGGTCATCCCATGCCATTTACAAAATCTGATGTTTTCAACTTTCTTGTGCTTCCTATGTTTGCTTATACTCTCTTGATCCGTTGCATATCTTGTCTTAAATTCCAAATCCAAAACTTTGAGATGCCTAAGCTTTGCTCTTAGCAGTCACGAGCAAACTTTAGGATTAACAACAGGAATAAGGACCTTGATTGGTTTACGTTCTTGCATATAAAACCTTTTTAATATTGCCTCAACATATTTCCATTTATTCAACCAGAGTTTCTTGTTTGCTTAGTCTCTTTTAATTTCCATTAAAATTTGCAGCATTATATAAAATCTACTCTACTTCAAGATAAAAAGTAGTAGCGTGAGAGAAAATAAATATAATAGAAGTTAATTTAGCAACAAGAGAAAAAATATCAACAACATCAATTCCCTCCACATGGGAATATACCTTTTCACTAAGTGAGCTTTGAACTTCTATAGTACATTACCTTTTGCATTCAAATTCTTCTTAAACACCCATTTGCTACCTAATTTGTAAACTACCATGGATATTCTACTAGATGAGTTCATCACATAGATCTTACAACTTAGTTCACCGTGTTAATTTAAATTCATAAAATATTGAATATAATGGAACTCAAAGATAATATGTAGAAATTAAACACACAATCCACACAATAACACAAGATATACCTTGGGAAAACCCACTGTGGGGGAAAACTTAGCCATAAATTAAGACTATGCCTTGCACTTCACATCGAAATGTAAATAGAAAGGGAATGGTACTCTCTAAGGAGTTACTTATGACTCTAGGGTTAGAATGGCTACTACATAATCTCTTGTCTTTTCTGTTCTACTATAACATAAATATTTTATGAGATTTTATGACTAAATTACAAAATTCTCTTTTATGTGTTTTGTCAAACACTTAACATCTCATAGCTTTTATACTTATGAACACTTTCAGATTTTAAAAGTTAAAATACACATGCTAAGAACCTCAATTAAACAATACTGAACATTAACAAATTAAGACAGAGATTTAGTTCAAAATGACCAGGGAAAAACCCATACTGGGAAAACCCTTGAGAGAGATTTTATTGATACAAGAGCAAACTAGAATTTCACAGCTCATAAACTACACTTCCAAAAATACAAAGATAAACTTATATTTCCACCCCGCTCTACTTTTCTTGAGATTCATTCCAACGAGAGAAAACTATTTAGATTATTTCACACATGCTAGAGACAAAAAGTTGAAATTATATCTAAAAATTTGTGCAAGTGTACGACCTCCCTGTATGGTTTGTTAGGAAATTAACGACACCATATATAATTCCTTTTTTCCTTGGTAAATATGCTAGTAAGAACATCGAATCGTTCATATTTCTCAACAAAAAATTATCACTATCAAATTGACTTGGAATTCATGCCTTCTCTCAACCACTGCCTTAGAATTCGTGCCCCTGTAGGATTGCCAAATTTTTCAATAGCTTCCTTGGAAACAATGACCTTGTCTTTTCTTTGGGAACTATTCCCTTTCTCTCTCAATATGATCTCTTTCTCAACCCTTGGTGTGTGTTCTCTCTTTGTCCCATAAAATCTTTTTATATCATGAAAATTCTAACTACCTTTAATTAACTTATCCAATGGATGAGATTAGTCTAATATGAAGGTTTAGATTAAATGCACAATAAAAAACACTTTTTATTTATTAAATGTGGATTTAATGCACTTTAGGATTTCATACACAAAATCATAATATAAAAAGACACTTTATTTACATAACTCACTAGGAACATCAACTTGGCCCCCCCCATGACAAACACACTGAAAAATCATAGGGAAGATCTCTAGAGTTATTATTTTATAACACCTTCTCCTAATGATGGAGGTTCTTCTGACACTATCTGTATCTCCTCCACTTGGGTCGTTGTTCCATATCCCAGCTCACTCCTGCTCCAGGATTTGGCTTGGAGATAAGTGTTTGGAAACAACTCAAAAATCTGAACTTTAAGCCTCTGCTCTTGTCTCCTGTACCTACTCATGAACATTGTATTGGTTATGTCTCTTGTTAGAACTTTGAAGATACTCACTCTCTTCATATGGAAGCATCAACTAGCCACATGTAGCTTCTGCTCCATCTCCAGGATTTGACTCAGACAACAAGCCACTGGATGCTATATATAAAACCTCTCCTCGCTTCATATAAAGCATGCCCCTATTGTCTCCAAGTAGAATAACAATGTCAACTGGATTTCCCACACGATTGTAATACATGTCTAGATCTAACAAACAATCCATATCCATCATTCTCCAGGGATGGTATCGAGAGTCTACTAACTCTAATCCCTTGAACAAACATGACCTCATCTACCTCTAGAAACTCATCAGACTCTAGTTGGAACCACACTGTTCCAACTCCCCACACTACTTCCCGAGGACTACCTATATATGTCTCCATGACGTGTCCAAGACCTAACTCAGTAATACTATGAAATACACCATATAAGCTGGTCATGTTTATAGTTCACCCACTGTCAACTATCCATGTATCATGAAAAATCAAACTACCTACGCTGGAATCGAAGGATGCCAAGGAGAATTCCTTCTTAAACTGGGCAATATTCTCCCCCACTGATGCAAATGCTGCTACATCCCTCTTTTTGTCTTTCTTCTCTAGATAATTCAATGCATAATGTCCAAACTGGTTGCACGAGAAACATCAAATTTTGCTCAAGTCCTTCTTTTTCTTGTTCTTGGCTTTGGTAGAGAGGGAAATAGTCTCTTCATTTTCAACATTGTTCTGCCCAACCTAAGATCCCTCCTGAATATACTCT
The DNA here is from genome assembly GCA_001517045.1 of Pseudotsuga menziesii. Taxonomy (NCBI): domain Eukaryota; kingdom Viridiplantae; phylum Streptophyta; class Pinopsida; order Pinales; family Pinaceae; genus Pseudotsuga; species Pseudotsuga menziesii. The sequence continues at coordinate 10,893 of LPNX010466394.1, read as the reverse complement.
TGGGTGAAATCATCCCACAACCTACTCCAACTAGGTAGCTTCTCTCCCCAACAATACACTTGACAAACACATCCCAATTTTTAGTGAATCACTTAAAGGCTATCCTCACCAACTATGAATATGGGGTTATCTCTCCAACAACAGCTAGCTCATGTTTCACTTGAGATACCCTTGTCAAGTAGGAGGTCACATTTTCATCTTTTGTCTTTTTAATGTTATGCAGTCAGTCCTTGATTTCCATTCTCTGCTTTTTCTTTTTTGGCTGCAAACAACTAGGTAAGTATCCCGCATATCCTTGGTTATCTTTTTCTCAGCCAAGTGAGGGATCAAATGATATTTAACCCCATATAAGATAACCCTTTGATCTCTTGCGTCAAACATATCATGCTCTTCAAGTTCATCTATATATGTGGGCTTGGTCACTTTAGTGTTGGAAAATGTCCATAGCTTCCACTCCTTGACAAAAACATTCATCCTTAACTTCCAAGGCAAGTAGTTGGAGGCCCCATCCAATTTGTCTTCAAATATAATGCTCATCATGTATACTAACCCCTCTGCTCACAAACAATAAGAACTTCAAAAACGATTGTAGGACTGTCACAAATGTTTTGCTCAAATCCGAAATCATTGTATAAATCCTCTACTTAGTGTCGTTGCTCTGATACCATGAATATTTTATGACGAAAGTACAAAAGTTTCTTTTATGTGTTTTGTCAAACACTTAACATCTCATAGATTTTAAACTTATGAACACTTTCATATTTAAAAAGTTAAAATACACATGCTAAGCACTTCAACTGAACAATATTGAGAATTAACAACTTAAGACAAATATTTAGGTTCAAATGACCAGGGCAAAACGCATATTGGGAAAACCCTTGAGAGATATTTTATTGATGCAAGAGCAAACTGGAATTTCACAAATCAGAAATTACATTTCCAGAAATACAAAGACTAATTTATCTGCCCACTCTGTTGTACTTTTCTTGATTCCTTCCAACAAAAAAAAACTATTCAGATTGTTCCACATGTTCCAGAGACAAACTGAAATTATGTCTAGAAATTCATGCCAGTATACTTCCTCCATGTGTGACATGTCATGAAATCAATCGCAATAGATTTAACTCCTTTTTTCCTTTGAAAATGTGCCTATAAGAGTACAAACTAGTTCATATTTCTCAGTAGCAATTTATCACTGTCAAACTGCCTTGGAATTTGAGCCCTTACTTAGGCACTACCTCATAGTTTGCACCCCTACTGGACTGTGAGATTTTGTTGTACCTTCCTTGGAAACTATGCCTTTGTATTTTCTTTGGAAACTGTTCCCTTTCTCTCTTAATCCGATCTCTCTCAACCCTTGGTGTGTGTGTTCTCTTTGTCCCGTAAACTCTTTTTTATATCATGAAAATCCTAACTACCTTTAACTAACTCATATAATGGATGAGATTAGTCTAATATGAAGGTTCATATTAAATGCACAATAAAAAACACTTATTATTATTATTAAATGTGCATTTAAATCCTTAGACAAAATCATAATATAGAAATACATTTTATTTACATAACTCACTTTTTACATAAATAAACACTAGGGACACTAACTTAGTCCTCCCCATAACAAACATACTAAAAAGTTATAGGGAATACCTCTAGAGTTATTATTTTCTAACACTCTCTCCTAACGAGGGAGGTCCTTTTGACTCTGTCTGTATCTCCTCCACTTGGGTCATTGTTTCTTGCTGCATCCCCCTCTTGCTTTGGAATATATCCTAGATATAAGCGTATGAAAATAACCCATAACTTTGAACTTTGAGACTTTGGTCTCATCTCTTGTACCTACTCATGAACATTGTATTGGTTGAGTCTCCTGCAAGTACTCTAAAAAGACTCACTATATTCATCTAGAAGCATCTACTGGCCACTTGCAGCTTTTTCTCCATCCTCGAACTCTAAGTCAGACAACCAACACCAAGATCCTTGATATATAACATATCTTCATAGTACACAGAGTATGTCCCTCCTATCTCCAAGTAGAATAGTAATGTCAACTGGATTTCCCACACGATAGAGAAATACAAGTTCAGATATGACAAACAACAATCCATATCCATCATCCTTTAGGGATGATACTGATAGTATTCTAAATCTAATCCCTGGAACAAACAAGACCTCATCTACCTCTAGAAACCCATCAAACTCTAGTTGGAACCACACAGTTCCAACTCCTCGCACTACTACCTAAGGACTAGTTATATATGTCTCCATGAAGTGTCTAGGACCTAACTTAGTTATACTCTCAAATACACCATACAATCCTGTCATGTGTCTCGATGACCCATTGTCAAATATCCATGTTTCATGAAAACTCGAACTACCCACGCTACAATCAAAGGATTCCAAAGATAATTCCTTCTCGAATTGAGCAGCATACTCCTCCACTGATGTAGATGTTGCTACATCCCTCTTCTATCTTTCTTCTCTAGATAGTTTGATGCATAGAGTCCAAACTGATTGCATGAGAAACACCAAGCTTTGCTCAAGTCCTTCTTTTTCTTATTCTTGGATTTAGGAGAGAGTGCAACATTCTCTTTCGTGTCAACACTGGTCTGACCATCCCAAGATCCCTCCCAGATATCCTCCTGGGTGAAATCATCCCACAACCTACTCTAGCTAGGTAGCTTCTCTCTCCCAATAATGCACTTGAAAAACACATCCTAGTTTTTAGTGAAGCCGTTTCTAGTTTCTAGTTAAGCCCTTTAGGGATATCCTTACCAACTATGAATATGTGATTATCTCTCTTACAACAACTAGCTCATCTTTCACTTGAGCTACCCTAGTCAAGTAGGAGGTCACGTTTTCATCTTTTGTCATCTTAATGTTATGCAATTTTTCCCTGAGTGTCATTTTCCATTTTTCCTTTTTGGCTTCAAACAACTGGGTAAGTGTATCTCACATATCTTTGGCTATCATTTTCTCAGCCAAATTAAGGATCAAATGATCTTTAACCCCATCTAAGATATCCCTCTGAGCTCTTGGCTCAAACATCTCATGTTATTCAAGCTCAGTATTATCTATAGGCTTGGTAACTTTACTATTGGAAAATGTCCATATCTTCCACTCCTTGACGACAGTATTTATCTTTACCTTCCAAGGCAAGTAATTGAACAACCCGTCCAATCCGTCTTCAAATCTAATGCTCATCATGTTTCAATAACCCCTGCTCACAACCAACAAGAACTTCAAAAACACTTGTAGTACTGTCACAAACGTTTTTCCCAGCTTTGAAATCATTGTTTAAATCCTGTACTTACTGCCCTTACTCTGATACCATGAATGTTTTATGAGATTTTCTGACAAAATTACAAAAGTCTATTTTATGTGTTTTTATCAAACACTTAACATCTTATAGATTTTGTTTGTGCCAGAAATTGTTTCTAAGGCCAGAGAAACAAGCCAACACACACTCAAATATAAAACTCAATAAAATTAAGGTTTAGGGTTTCTGCAATGTGTTTTTGGTTGTGAACTTTGAGAACAGTTAGGGAATACATTCATAAGTAAAGCAGCTACTGAATCATAAACAATAAAAGATGAAGATGCATGATATATGTAACAAGATCAAACAGAAACAGTATTGAGGTTCAAACATAAATGACAAGCATTACCAGAATATAACATAAACCAGTCAATGAATCTATCAATTTAAGCAACTAGAAAAGATGAAAATGAAGCCAATACATAAATCTGAAGGGTAAAAGTCATATATATCTCATAGTTTCATCAACCACTGCATACAAGAGTTTTGTACCTTGCTCATGAACAAGTCTGAAAACCAACTGAGCTTGAAGACCTCCTGAAAGCTCTCAAAAATCGAACCCTGCTAATGATTCTCTCATCTCCCTAAATAGAGTTTCTTTACAAAATCAGTTGGGTCTAAAACCCTAACTGCCTCCCTCAACTCGTTGGAGTAAGGTAAAAAGTATAAACTTACAAAATTACAAAATATGCTAAAAATAGTAAATTATTAACATATGTGTTTACTCAAAAGATAACAACTAACTAAATGACAACTGGCTTAAAGATCTTTTGCTGCTTCTGCCAACAAGGAAATACCATCTAGCGCTTGTGACTTCCTCTTTGCTTTCTTTTGTTCCTTCTCCATGTCATTAATCTTCTTTATGAGCTCCTTATTTCTCTGTTGTAGGTCCTGGACTGTTTCCTCCAGCTTTGTGGAATACCTGTCAGTAGCTCTTTTCCTTTTTAGCACCTCTTTAGACACTTCTGATAGCTCCAGGAAATGATTATGGACATCCTGCAGCTCCTCTATAAGCCCTCTGTTGACTTTAAATAACCCATCATTAGTCTCTTGTAAGTGTTTCATCTGTTGCTTGTATTTTTGAATACTTTCCTGCAAATTTTCTTCATCAAAACTAGGGATCTCAAGTATATTTGCATCCTACATTAAAAAATCTGAGAAATCAGTGGGAATACTAGGCTCTTTTATAATTCCTCCTTGCCTGAGTATAGCTTCATCTTCTTCCTCCCACTCCTGATTTTCAACAGGACATGCTTTTGCCTTTTCTTCTTGCTGCTGTTTTAAGAGTTTATCTTTTATCTCAAAAATTATTGCAGATAATTTAGATGCAGGCTTGTTTGAATCTTCTAATGATTTTGATGAACTCTTGACTTCTGCAGGAGGTACATAAGGAGCTTTTACAGCTGCTGGCTTCTTCCCTTTTCTGCTAGCTTTCTTGATTTCTGGATTTTCATAAGGGGATACATCATCTAACACAGTAACTTCATTTGTGTATAACCTGGGATTGAGCAATTTTTTCATGTTCAGTCTTAGCTTGTTCCTCGACCTAGTTTTAGGTCTGAAATATGATGCTTTTTCTCCTGGCATTTTCAACTCTTTTCCTTGATGCTGGATAGCAGCCAACTCTACTATTTCAAGCTTACCCCTCTTTCTGTTAGGTTTTGTTGCTTTGCTTCCTGAAGAAGGAATCTCTCTGTAGGTTTCAGTTTCAATTGTAGTTTTTTCTACCTGCTCCTCTTCTAAAAGGTAACCTTCATCATCAGACAATACAGTAATGGGGCTTTTCTGCTTGTCTTGCAATTCTTCTTCATGCACAGTCACCTTTTGTGTATCAACATTTTTCATTTTATGAGGGACCTCTGTTGGTACCATGGGCTGTAGCAGCTGCTTTTGGTCTTCAAACAGTGAGTACTTGCCTTTGCTACTAGCTGAAAATACTTTGGGTCTATCATCCTTTTCCACCTACTTTGATGCTTCCTCAACTTTGACCTCTGGCTTATCTTCAGGCTTAGAATTTTTACCTAATTTCCTCATCAAAACCTTACCCTTGTCAGCTTTCCTTTTAGGTTTTTGATCTTCATCTTTGGTTTGAAAACCAGACCAAAAGATAAAAAAGTCCCAGGATCTCCCTTCCTTCTGCAAAACCTTGCTGATGATTAACTTGATTAGTCCATGATGAAAAATTGACTGAGATGTATGGTCATCATGCTGCTTAATCCTACTGGACATTTTCTGCAGGCTCTTCAAAAAGAAGAAAGGCAGGTTCATTTTTGAGACTCCCACCATATGTTGAAGGAATCTAAAGTGATACTTGAATACATATCCATACCTACCCTCACAAGTCACATAGCTCTGCAGTATCATGATTGGCTCAACCCACTCTTTTCTAAAATTCTGAATAGGGATGCCTTTATTCCAATCAGGAGTGACATTGGGTAATAAGCATCTCTGTGGCTCAAAGTCAAAAGGAAGCTTTTTGAACCAAGATTCACCCTCATTTTTAATGCTTGTTGCTTCTGAAATTAGCTCCACTGTCAGCTTGAAGTTGAGAGTATCAAAGGTTACCATATCATCTTTTAAACCTTGAACAAACTTACAAGACACCTCTATATTATGCCCATCTAACCTCCTGAAGAAATCCATCCAACCTGCCTATTGGAACAAGTCAGCACAATTAGGGAGCTTTTCAATCCAAGTTAAATCAGTGGGTTCTGCTCTGTTGATTTTACCACTTTTACCACTTTTGCCCATCTTTTTTCCTTCAGAAACTAGAAGCTGTCTGGCCTTAGGATTCAGAAGATGCTCTATGAAATGATTTTCTGTTAATTCTTGACAGACCTGTTTATTTTGTTTAAAAGGTAAAATAAATCTTCCCAAAAGTGGAAAAAATTCAAATCACCGAGGGCTTCAATGCTTTTTTGTTTTAACAATACAAGTTAGGTTTGTGTATAGGCTAACTGCACAAGATTTGAAACCTAATTACCATTCAGACTGTTTTTGAACAAAGGACCATCTTCAATTTGTAGAGCACAACTGTATATCAGCATCTACTACCTATCAGCATGATTCATGAACATCTCTGCACAATAAAGGTATTTCATGAAGGAAATGTGTTGTCACTTTTAGATTGATTGCGGATTGTTCATCTCAAACTTATCTCTTTCAGCTCATCAAACTGATACTAGGCTTTCATCTACTATTCAAATCCGTGCTGCCTTCATCTGCTTCTAAAAACAATTAACTTCTATATCTAACAACCCAGGTTTCCCTGCAACTTTAGGTATCATATATATTATTCCTTTGGACAAGAGACTCTCATCGAACCCTGTGCATCAATGCCAACATCATTCTTCAAAACCATTAACTTTGTCACAGTTTTAGACTTTTCAAATGTAATACCAACACAGGCTTCTCAACGAGAGACTACTTGTAAGGTAGATGAGCAAACAAGATCTTCTGCAATATATTCACATTAGCTTCCTGTAGCCTTAGCACTGAAAATGATATTAGGTCTGCCAACCATCCTATTCATTCAACTCATTTAAACTCAATGTGTATAAATATCAAAGCTTTTGGTATAATTTGAGTGCTAAAACATAAACAGCTTTCACTTCAGAGCGTTTCGAACTTCAATGACTGGATAGTTCAAACTTAGGGCTATTTTTCAGTGCTCTGTTCAACGAAACTTTTCAGAATGGTTCAAACAACTATTTCTTGGGCTAGCATAATTCAACCTCTCCATCAATCAATTTCTTTAGAATGACCCTCACCGATAAAAACCCCAAATTTTCAATTATAGGGATATATCATGAAATACCTTCCAATTGATTGGTTGCAATAGTTTAATCTCATGTCCTGAGCTGTCAAATGCTTCTCCTCGAATGTACCGATGTCTCTCAATGATTCATTTGACTGCAAGTAGTGGAATTGAAAAGCCCTAATTTCTCGTTAGTCTTTACAACCTTTCTTTTGCTCTACAGGGACACAATTCGGTCTTTTAGCGATTATGGTTACCCATGATCTCCTCCTTCACCTTTGACAGTGCATGTAATGACAAATCATGCCATATTAAACCGAATCTCGCTGCTAACTGTCAAACCAAACCGCCTTAAGAGTAATGATGGCCATGATTTGCTTCACGACCTGAACACACTTGGAATCATGACAATTTGGTAGCTCACACGTTGCAAACAACTATCAGCATGGGATTAATCATTCATCATTTGAAAACTTGACAAAAATTTGCTTAAAAATCAGGAAAAAGAAGGGCCGCGATATTCTTGTAGCGCGCCCTTTGTAATTTTTCGCTCCAGCGCTACAAGAATATCTTTAGTGCTATTTTTTCGCTCTTTTTCAGCTTTTGGACACTTTGTATGAAGTTTTAAAGTTGCTAGAGTGATAGGTATGCTCATAGTATGCCTTGTGAACCCACCATTTGATAAAATAACTTTAAAAACCCCTTTAACAAAACAAACCTATAGCTTAAAAGTCAAAATTTCTAAAGCAAGCTCAAAATTTCAAATGAACACTAAACAAAATTTCCCAAAAGGAGGGTAAAATCAAAATCAAGTAAATGAAAGCCTTGAAAGAAAAAGCAAATCAAACCAAAATTAAAGAAACAAAACCAAAATTTGAAGAAACCAATTACTGACTAAACAGATTTTAAACCAATGAAAACTTCTAGATTTAAAAATTTAGAATACACATGATAAGCACTTCAACTGAACAATATTGAGCATTAACAATTGAAGACAAATATTTAGGTCCAAATGACTAGGAAAAAACACATACTGGGAAAACGCTTGAGAGAGATTTTATTGGTGCAAGAGAAAACAAGAATTTCACAAGTCAGAAATTACATTTCCAGAAATGCAAAGACAAACTTATCTTTCCACCCTGCTATACTTTTCTTGAGATTCATGCCAACAAGAGAAAACTGTTTAGATTGTTCCACATGTTCCATAAATAGAAATAACAATTTTGTCTAGAAATTTGTGCCAGTGTATGACCTCCTTGTATGGCCTATCATGATATTAAAAACATCATATTTAACTCCTTTTTTCCTCAAGAAAGTGTCTCAGTAAGGGTACATATTAGTTCAGATTTATCAGCAGAAAATTATCACTGTCAAGCTGCCTTGGAATTCGAGCCTTTACTTAGCCACTACCTTGGAATTCATGCCCTGACTGGATTATCAAATTTTGTTGTAGATGCCTTGGAAAATGTGCCTTTGTCTTTTCTTTGGGAATTGTTCCCTTTATCTCTCAATCTAATCTCTCTCTCAACCCTTGGTGTGTGTCTCTCTTTGTCCCATAAACTCTTTTTGTATCATGAAAACCCTAACTACCTTTAACTAACTCATCAAATGGATGAGATTATCCTAATATGAAGGTTCATATTAAACACACAATACAAAAACACTTTTTTATTTATTAAATGTGCATTTAATGCACTTTAAGATTTTATACACAAAATCATAATATTAAAAGACACTTTATTTACACAGCTCACTTTTTACATAAATAAACACTAGGGATAACAACTTAGTCCCCCACATGACAAACACTAAAAAATCATAGGAAAGACCACTAGAGTTATTATTTTCTAGCATAACATCCACTCTCATGTTGTTCCTCAATTATAAAACAATACAATAAACCAAAATAATGGTTCCCCTTCCTTTCCTAATAGTCTAATATTTAGCACAACCCAATAGCTATTTAGGGTTTGCACATGCCTTGATTCCCATTTAAGGTTAGGGTTTTGGACCTTCTATAATATTCTTGAAAGTACACATGTGACTTAGCTCCACATGTGCAAGAAATGAGAGTTGACATGGAATCCTCTCGGAATTATGGTGGTCAACTAGATATGTCAACTTGTGGGAGAAATAAATTCCTCTTACATACTCCGATCAAGGTGATTCTTTCACAATTGGAAAGACATTAGTGTGTAGCATGTAAAAATAAACTTCTAGTTTTTTTAGATGAAAACTAATTTTTAAAACCTCAAAATCGTCTCAAAAGGTTTCAAATAGTTTTTAAAGCACAAATTTGAAAGTGAGACCCACCCCTTAAATGGGGCCTACAAGTCACTTCATCCAATCTCCTGACCTCGAAAGCTTCCAAATAGGTGAAAAATTATATATTTATCCATTTCAGATCACTACCAATATGTTTTCTTCCAATCAACAACTGTATTAGATCCTATGTCTCATTTTTGTCTAATGCATCCATTTCTTCAATCATGGCCTTCTTATAGAGTTTACTATCCTCTAAATTCACTACCTCCATAAAATTTCTAAGATCATCAATAGTAATAGATAGAACAAAAATAGAATGAAAATCATGTGGAGTATGCCTTGGGTGATTCCATGAAGATGGGTAACACTTTTTGGCCAAATTTGGCGATGAAAACCTGATTTTTAACTCATGTGCTAGATAGAAGCCCTCAAAACGCATATATGCCATGTGAATTTTGACTTGCAGTAAAAAAAAAAATTGTAGAATATTATGTTGGCTTCATAGTGATATTTTTTTAAAAATATTCTGATGTCATTTAATGTGTGAATTTTTGCATTTAATGAACCGTGTGACCTTAAAAATTTGAAGAAGCTGATAAGTGGCTCGTGTCCACGTAGAGTAATTCAATCTTGCATTAATAATTTAAAAAAATATATATATATGAGCATGATCTACATAAAATGTAGTGTGATGTGCATATTTTTTTGTTAATTTTTTTCGCATTATACAATTATTTATTATTTTTCGAAAGTGACCACATTCGATTTCAGCATCGTTTTAAACACATATTTGTCCACGTAAAGAAATTTTTTCTATTTTTTCAAAAATTGAAAAACCAAAGATACCATTTTGAAGAGGACACGTCGATATGTGATGTGTGCATTTTTAAGAATTTTTTGGTTGTGTATTTTTAACTCTGCGGATTTTTCTTTGAGCTGCTTCGAAGTTGCAGTGTGGTTTTCTAAGTATAAGTTTTAGAAGTAATTAAAAAATAAATTTCATATGAATGCCAAAATGCGTGTATGATACGTCAATGGATAGAAGATTCGTTGATGAATTTATCGGCATCAACTCCATTCAGTTATGTGCTAGGAATGGCAGGGTTTACACCTCTGCAAGGCACAGGAAATTTTTCATTTGTTTGAATGTGGGCTAAGTCTGTTTTTTTAAGCCCTCGACCGAGGTATGAACCTCGATCGAGGTATTTAAATACCTCGGTTGAGGTCTTAAGGAAACCTCGACCGAGGGTTTGTAAAGCCCTCGACCGAGGTATTAGCTCGGTCGAGGTCCTTTAGAGCAAAAC
>LPNX010466372.1:238273-254332 GCA_001517045.1 Pseudotsuga menziesii | reverse complement strand
TGATGAAGTTTGAAACTTTGAACTTGAAGGGCGAAACACAACTCAAAAGGATAGCCCAGAATCTGAAATTTACAGCTTACCAAGGCACGATTGCAATTTCAATCTTTTATATCAAGCCAGTAATTAATTTAACCCAACAAATTCAAATTACTGAAAAGATAAATGGCAACGCACTGATAAGCAACAATACACAAAGAAAACCAAACACAAAATGTACCCTGGAAACCCCAATGGGGAAAACCAGCAAACAGTTTGTCTTTATTCATATTGCAGATTCTTAACCATCATTTACAACACCAAGCTTTCGGATATGACACACCGGATGTTAGTCAACTCTTGACTCTCCCTTTGCTGCAACTATGCCCAAACCCTCAACAATAACAACAAACCCCAGCTTGAGTGAATCCCCCACTCCCAAGCCTCTGAGAGACTCCCTATGGGTATAGGTTTACACATTTCTTTGCAGTTTAAGCATGTATTTTGTTAGCGTAAGCTAGTTTGAGAGGTTTTGGGTAGTGAAGAGTCATAGCCATTCTCAATTGATTCACCTAAGGGTTTTAGTAGAAGGGTTGATCACCGATTCACCACTATCTTGCAATAACTACCTAGGTATTTTGTTCGAATCCTTTGACAACCTTGTTTTATTTAACATTATGTTCAGGGATGAGGAGAGTAAATCGTAATAGTATCATAGCCTAGGAAAAATATTTCCCCCCTTTGTAAAATAAACCTATCCTTCAGATATATCTCTCTTTGAAAATGATCACAATGATTGTTTTTTTCATAAAATGCAGTTGCAAATAGGCCCTTAGAATACAATAGCTATCTATTAAGGAAACTCGAGGACAACAGGATGGATGTTGTGCAATTGTAGCTATATGCCTTTTGGTCCATTAAATGCACCTATTAGCTTATGGTAATATTGATCAATTAATTTCTTCTTTAGGAAGATTCATTCCTATCTTATTTAGACAATGTCCTGATCTCCAGTAAAATGAAGAACACAAAACTCAACTAGAACATCTACTAAAACTACTAAGCAAATGGTCTCATTTAGAACAATATGTTTCCCAAAGGAGGAAGAGATGCTAAGGCTCTAATCCCTTACAGAAACATCTTTCAAATTGGGTAGGTTGACTTAACCTCAAATACTAACCATAGTAGCTAGATTGGAGTATGAATATGAATACAGATACAGTTCGGTATTGAAAAAATACATATCGAAAAAACCTAGTACGGCTTGATAGAGAAGTATACATCTCATAGAAACAAAAACATGCATATAGAAGTACTTATCTTCCTCTAAGTGGATTATGGAAGGTCATTTCTGAAGCTGGATTCAATGCTAATTCCCTACAACAATAACAACTTATTGCTGTGATAGATACGAATCGAGATTACCTAGTGATGAAGTTTGAAACTTTGAACTTGAAGGGCGAAACACAACTCAAAAGGATAGCCCAGAATCTGAAATTTACAGCTTACCAAGGCACGATTGCAATTTCAATCTTTTATATTAAGCCAGTAATTAATTTAACCCAACAAATTCAAATTACTGAAAAGATAAATGGCAACACACTGATAAGCAACAATACACATAGAAAACCAAACACAATATGTACCCTGGAAACCCCAATGGGGAAAACCAGCAAAACAGTTTGTCTTTATTCATATTGCAGATTCTTAACCAACATTTACAACACCAAGCTTTCGGATATGACACACCGGATGTTAGTCAACTCTTGACTCTTCCTTTGCTGCAACTATGCCCAAACCCTCAACAATAACAACAAACCCCGGCTTGAGTGAATCCCTCACTCCCAAGCCTCTTAGAGACTCCCTCTCTTAGATATGATCACTCGTTGATTATCCACTATCAATGATGTTACACACACTGACAATGACCAGCACAAGGGATATGAATAACTCCTGACTATGGTGCCTATACAACTCTCCATAGACTCTTTTATAACATTCACTTTATGCAAATACCATGGGCAATACAATGGACACCCAATACCATGGGCTACCACCCAATACTTACCCTTAGATCCCAATCCCTTAGATCTAATCCAATGGCTGGGACTTAATCTCTCGATGAGATCACTTAAGTCATAGATCAACGGATACAACTTGTTATCACCAACCTTGTAGTTGCTTATATGAGGTGGATCTAGGATGGATGGTAGAGGGACAAGCAACTAAGGAGGTGGAACCAAGACTGCCTAGACTCCCAAATGGATGGTTGTCATGCCAATCAAGGCAGCCTTCACTTTATGTTATCTAAGCCCAAGACAACAAAGGGGGAGACCCGGATCTGCTCCCGATAGGAGAGATCAGACCTAGACACCAGATCAGATCAACTAGACTTGAGGTACGTAAGGTGTGAGGTAATTGGAGACCTTAGATCTATGGAAGGTGTCACTAAGTTTGCCAGGGCTTTGGATTAGGGTTTTAGACAAATGAGGGTTGATCCAAAGTGGAACACAGGTGACCAACGGGGGTAAGTATTAGATCTAGGGTTGAGGTACTAGCAACTGGTGAAGATATCCGTTGCCTTGGGAAACGTGACCAATGTAGGGAGGGCAAGGACAGTATTGGGGCTATCTAGTACCGATGGATAGACTCAGTGAGAAAGATGACAAAATCAAAGTGCCTAAGTCAAAAAGTTGGATTTCAGGGAAAAGAGGCCAAAAGTGGGCTAGCGCTAGGGTTGGAGATTAGTGCCTGTTGGGCCTTGGGTAATGGAGTCAGTATCTGCCCACCGTTGGAGTGAACCCACCTGGGATACGCCCTGATCTATGGACCTAGAAGAGTGTATGGCCAGAAAATTCAGTTTGTAGGGGAAAACAACAGAAAAAGGGCTAGCGCTAGGGTTTAGAGAGGCAGATCCTCTGATCTAGGACAACCAGTAGACCATCAACTCAGCGTTAGAGGAGGAATGGGATGAGGATGGCCCGATCTACAAATCTAAGTTGGAAAATAGTCGAAAAAATCAGATCTGGAAAAAGTCAAAATCCGATGAAGAGTGCTAGGGTGTTGAAAGTCAGTTTTTCAGATCTAGGGCCTCTTGGCAGCAACTAGCTCAGTGTTGGGGGTGTTCTGGAGTGAGGGAGACCCAATCTATGAACCCAAGTGGTTATTTTCCGGAAAAAAAGTCAGATTTGGAAAAAGTCAATTTCAGTGGGGGGCGCTGGGGTTTTAACAGTTAGTTTTTCAGATCTAGGGCAAACCAGCAACCTTTTGAACAACGTTGAAGATGAATTGGTGAGAGGGATGCCCGATCTACAAAACTCAACAGCGGTTTGTCCAACGATCGAGTGGTTTAATTTTTTATTATTTATGGATTTTTCAGAAAAAATGAAGAAAAACATGTGTCAATGGGTTGAGATCCGGAAGAAAAGAACTAACCTGCATATCTTACCTGGAAAACCTTGTAGATGCCTATTATCACCTGCCTTGTAGTTGCCTGCTTGAGGTGGATCCAAAATGGATGGTAGAGGGGCAAGCAACTAAGGGGTAAAACCACGACTGCCTAGACTCCCAAATGGATGGTTGTCATGCCAATCAAGGCAGCCTTCACTTTAGGTTATCCTAGTCCAGGACAACAATGGGGGAGACCTGGATCTGCTCTCGACAGGAGAGATCAAACCTAGACACTAGAAGAAGATCAGATGGGGCTTCAGGGTACTTAAGGTGTAAGGTGAATGGGAACCCTAGCTCTAGGGTTTAGGTACTAGCAACTGTCTTGGGACACGTAACTATAATAGGGCAAGCACGAATAGAGTTGGGACTATCCAGTACCTAGAAATCAGACTCAGTAAAAGGTGTTTGAGCTATCAGTGAATGTTGGTAGATGGCAAAGGCTAAGAGCCTAAGGGCAGCGCTAGCTTGGAGATCAATGCTTTGTATGCATTGGGTAATGGAGTCAGCAGTAAGACAACGTTTCAGGAAACCCACTTGGGAAACATCTTGATCTACGAACCCAGAAAGCAATTGGTCCGGAAAAGCCAAGGACAGGAAAACCCGCTCAGTAGATGGCTAGCGCTAGGGCCTAGGAAGACAAATTTGAAGTTTAGGGGGTACCGGAAGGTTGATGGCTCAACGTTGAGGATGAGAAGAGATCAGGGAGACCTGATCTACAAGCCCAAATCAGGAAAACAACAGAAAAATCAGATCTAGAAAAGTCAAAATTTGATGATGGGGCTAGGAGATTGAAAACTGATTTTTTCAGATCTAGGGCAAACCAGGAGGAATCAACTCAGCGTTGAGGGTGTTCTGGGATGCTTGGGACCCGATCTATCAGTCTATCATGTCAGATTTCAGAAAAACCTACTTCCGGAAAAAGACCAATTTTCAGTGAGGGCGCTAGGGCAGTTTCAGTCTATTTTTTAGATCCCGGTCAAACTGTTGAGCCTCTTGACAGCGTTGGGGTTGATTTGGACTGCCCAAGACCCGATCTATTTGTCTGTGAAGTCAGAAATTGGAAAAGCTCAAAGCCCTAGCAGGTCAATTTTTTTAGTGGGGGGTTATGCAGTTTTTTGCTGAAAAATCAGATCTAGGTCAATCTATGAGGAATTTGACCAGCGTTCCAATTGATTTAGTTAGGGGGAGGCCCGATCTATGAAACCTAGAAATGGTTTGGCAAAAGATCGGACGGTTCCCTGATTATTTGATTTTTTAGGTTTTTATGGTTTAGGAGTTTTCAGAAAAACAGTTAAATTTCAGCAAGGTACAATGGAATAAGATCAGAAAAGAAGAACTTACTTGTGGATCTTACCTAGATAAGCTTGTAGAAGTCTGTAACAGTGACGATCCTAGCTATCCCGATCAATCCTGGAAGATCCCCGTGATTTCTATGGCATATGCAAGCTCCAAGCCATCAAAGCGCCCCCTACCCTGCATGAGCAAACGTCAACCATATCAAATTTGCACATACAAAATAAAGAAACTGAATGCTACAAGACAGTAAAATGGAGTAATCATAGATTGCAATGAGATTAATGAAAACCCCCTGATCCAAGATGAAGAGAACTGAGCGAGTTGAGGCCCCCCTACAAAAACGCTCCAGCCAAAACGCCCTCCTGTAAACAAAACAATGATAGCCACGAAAAAATAGATCTCACGAGAATTTCCACGATGCTAGTAAGCTGAAGACAAGCTAATCACCATTTGAGCACATCAGATGCAAGGCAAATCCAGAAAAATTTCCACAGAAAAAGTATTTCTATTATTAAGATCCAAGAGCCAAAGACCCTTTACAAATGAGAAGCTCTCTTCTTTAAATAGAAATGAGAGAACCTCAATCATAACCAAATCCTAACCACTTTCAAAACGAGTGGCTAAGATTAAAAGATGAAATGTTCTAATCAATGGTTGAGATGAGCTCAACATACAACACATGGATCAATATAACCATATTTTACCGAAGTGGACTAAACCACCCAAATAAAGGTAACCCACTCAACAAGAAATAAATGAAAATGCATGGTGGGTCCAAGGAGTGTTTGACTAACTCCCTTTGGGTGTCCCCATGGCACAATAAATAATATAACAATTTAAATCTTTGACTTTTGTGCCTCCTTGAGGAAATCATGAGCCTCCAAAAAGAGCTCCAGAAAATAATAAAAAATGCCCAAAAAATAGGTGTGGGCCCAATCAGGAGCTGCAACTATTGGAGAAGGTGTGGAGGTCATCACTCTCATCATCATGACTCATCCCATGTCATTTCCTTGCCTCAGTAGCCCAAATCGATTTCTTCAATAGCCATTTAATCATTTTTTAATCTGCCTCGGGAGACGTGATCCTTCCAAAACAACCTTCTAGGGTGCCTGCGTTGTCAAACTGAGCCCACCAAGCTCTCTGGGATGGGGGTACAATGGTACAAACAAGTGGCTGCACCCCCCTATGCCCCTACAACGCCCTAGGAGATCCAACTGAAATATCTCCCTACTCAAAAATATCAATCTGTGAAGAAAAACTGCATCAGAAAGGCAGAGTGAGCCTGATCACATCTGTAAGTGCTCGAAACTGGAAATAAATTGTCTCATTGGACTCAGAGAGTCCCAATCCATCTAAGGTGTATACTCATACCCCTCATAGGTCTCTATCTGACCATCAATCACATCAAATAAACAATATAACTATCTATAACTGATCAGATACCCATAATAACACAGAATATATCCATCTGCTGCAAGTGTTAAAAGGTTAAGCCATGCTCTACAGCTCATTCAAGTAACAATCTCAACAAGTAACATTCATTTCACTGGCGGTACATCAACAAATATATATATATATATATCTATATATATATATATATATATAAGGTTTTATTTATTATTACTTAGACTTAGACTTTCAAGACTATACTCACTTCATAGCTGTAGTCAATTTGCTAGTGAAGGGTGAAGGGTGGAAATGACAAGGCTAAGGCAAATGATGACTTCCTACTCAACATTATGACACTTTGGACAAGGAAAGGGAAAACTCACTATAACCAATGCTGGACAAACAACAACACAAGGAATGGCAGTGCCTCATAGATGAATGAGTTGTTTGGAGAGTGTTTATTCAACTTAGGCATCATGTCTACATCAAGCTTGATCCAAGTTCATTAGGATCACATTTTATTCCATGGCTTTTTTGGCCTATATGACCCTTTTGGGACTTCACCAGTGCTTAAAAGCACAACTAATCGCAGCTTTCATCCGGGACATATTTATTTTAATAAGGTCAGCAATTTTTGGATATAGCACATTTTAAACCATTGCTTTTTTGGACCTTTTCTTATACTCTTCAAGGAGTATTTTAGCACTTCATTGCTCTTGCCCTTTTTACATATGTTAAGAAACACAGTTTTACATTTTCATTTTCCATGGGCGCATATTCAATATTTCAATACAAGTAGTACATGAGCTTTCAGTTTTAGCCAACAACATCTCAAGTGACTAGGGGGAATTCTGCACAGTGCCAAACATTGGGACAACCAACCGGAATGATTTAGGCATATTATCCAACTTACCAAAGGCAAGTTTTGTCACCAACTCAGAGCCGAGACACAATAAAAACAGGGAGGCTTGTCCAACAAAGGTTCTAGCGAGGAAAAAGGTCCTCCATGCCATAAGTCAAGAAGTCAGTCGGGTTGAAAATTAAACTGGAAGGTAATGGATGGGTGAAGACAATGGAATTATGGAGCCAACACTAGCAAGCCAAAACAATGGTGCGAATGACTACCTCTATTCTCTCTAAAGAGGGTAAAACCAATGAGTATAGATCAAGAACTTCAAAGCCAGAGTAAGGACATCAATACATAGTATAATATACAACCAAGTCCATATAAATAAGATCGCCAGATCATGATACCACAAGTCAATATATGTCACAAGAATCAATATAAGAGCAATAATAACCACAACACCATATAAAATACTGAGTCATATCCATGCAATATAACCCATCTGAAACACCATATATCTAGTGAGAAAGTACTGATAAATCACTGGACACCCACTACTGCTCTGAAATAACATAAATGGCTACATCGGTCCTCAAATTTGAGTGTCCTAAGACTCAGTCCTGACATGAGAAAGTTCAATAGTCCACAAATATAATCATGATCCATAAAAAATGCTCATCTTAGCATCTCATATGTAGGAGATCTGGCTGAAAAAAAGTACTGTGTCTGAAAAATAGAATATGGTAGCCCGACTACTATATATGTGATAACAATGCCTTGATGATGATGATCTCTGCTATCCCAATCAATTTGAGAAGCTTTGAGCCATTTCTATGTCCAACGTTTTGCCCCAAGGAATCAATGCGCCCTCTCTCCTGCACAACAAATGTCAACCATATTAGATTTGTTGCCACATGAGAAAAACGTTAAATGCTACAGAAAAATAGCAAGAGAAAATCATAGATCGTAATGATACTAATGAAAACCCCATGATAAAAAAACGAAGACAATCCAAGCGAGTTGAGGCCCCCTGTAAAAACGCCCAAGCTGAAGTCGCCCTCCTATAGACAAGACAAAGATTCCCAAAAATATATAGATCTTGCAACAATTTCCCGAATGCTGGGAAGCAAAAGACTTTTCAATCACCATCTAAGAACACCAGATGCAAAGGAGATCCAAAAAATATCCACAAGAAAGTTTTTTTATTAATCAGATCCAAGAACCAAAGACCCCTTTACAAATGAGAAGCTCTCTTCTTTAAATAGAAATGAGAGAACCAAAATCCTAACCATGTCCAAAACGAGTGGCTAAGATTAAAAGATATAAATGTTCTAATCAATGGTTGAGATGAGCTCAACATACAACACATGGATCAATATAACCATAAAGTACCAAATTGGACTAGATCACCCATAAAGAGGGTACCCCACTCAACAAGAAATAAATGAAGCACATGGTGGGTCCATGGAGTGTTAACTAACTCCCTCTGGGTGCCCCATGGCACAATAAAATAATATAATATTTTAATTTTTTGACTTTGTGCCTCCTTGAGGAAATCGTGAGCCTCCCAAAAGCTCCAGAAAATAATATAAAAATGCCCGAAAAATAGGTGTGGGCCCAATCAGGTGCTGCAACTGTTGGAGAAGGTGCGGACGACATCACACTCATCATCATGACTCATCCC
This sequence comes from Pseudotsuga menziesii, assembly GCA_001517045.1. Classification (NCBI taxonomy): domain Eukaryota; kingdom Viridiplantae; phylum Streptophyta; class Pinopsida; order Pinales; family Pinaceae; genus Pseudotsuga; species Pseudotsuga menziesii. The sequence goes on along the minus strand of LPNX010466372.1, from coordinate 245,690 downwards.
ATGTCATTTCCTTGCCTCAGTAGCCATTTAATCATTTTTTATTCTGCCTCGAGAAACGTGAACTTGCCAAAACAGCCTCCTAGGTCCCTGCGTTGTCAAATTGAGCCCACCAAGCTCTCTGGGATGGGGGTACTATAGTACAATCAAGTGGCTGCACCCACTATGCCCCATATAGCGCCCTAGGAGATCCCAATAAAACATCTCCCTGCTTAGACACATCATCCTATGAAGCGAAACAACATCAGAAAGGTAAAATGAGTCTGATCATCTTTGCAAGTGCCCAGAATTGAAAGTAAGCTATCTCACTAGACTCAGAGAGTTCAAATCCATCTAGGGTGTATGCTCATACCCCTTCCAGGTCTCTGTCTGATCATCAACAATATCCAATAGACAATATAATCACCTGTAAATGACCATATACCAATAATATAACTTGGGCTATCATCCATCTGCTACACGTTTTACAAGGCTAAGACATGCTCTACAAATCATTTAAGTAACATTCATAACAAGTAGCAGTCACCTCACTGGCGGTACATCAACCAAATATATATATAGGGTTTTATTTATTATTACTCAAACCAGACTTTTAGGACTATACTCACTTCATAGTTGTAGTCAATTTGCTAGTGAAGGGTGAAGGCTGAAATTGACAAGGCTAGGGCAAAGGATTGTTTCATTCTCCATCTTCTTTATGTCAAACAGTTGATGTAAGAGGAATTTCCCATCCAACTTGTGAGACCAATCACTGCTTTGTGACGAAGTTGTCATATCCATTGATGGATGAAGCAGGTAATCTATCAAACCACTTCCGCACATCTCCTTCCAAAGAATGCAGAAGGCCTGTCATGAATACATCTTCATCAACAGCTCCATATGATCCTAGACTTTGTCAATGAGGTCTTCGATGGAGGTAGCTGACACTCCATCAAACTTAGGAACCTTTTCGAAATATTTATCAAGCATGTCATGCGGGGCCCCTTGGATCAGGGAGAAATCTAAAGGAGATGCCTTGGCCTTCCTTCCAAAAATCCTAGGGTTTTGTGGAGGAGGAGCATTCTAAATGATCATTTATCTGAACCATCATCTGTCCATCTGAACCATCATCTGTCCAATGAGAAAACACTAGAACCAATCTGGGCATCACTAACTGCTCTGCAAATGACTGAATGGCTACATCAGTCCTCGAATTTGAGTGTCCAAAGACTTAGTCCTGACATGGGAGAGTATAATAGTCCACTAACAAAATAATGATCCATCAAAACTGCTCATCTCAGCATCTCATATGTAAGAGATTTGGCTGAAAAATGTACTGTATCTGAAAAATAGAATATGGTAGCCTGGCTACTATATATGTGATAACACAACTCAATCTCTCATTAAGATCACTTCAGTTACCCTTTTACATTTACATAAGGTGTTATAAAAGTTACATTTTACAAAGTCTGTCTAGAGAGTTTCTCTCAGCCCCTTCTACGTTGCTAGACACCCCCAACGTAGAAGTACATGTTGAGCTACCAAAAACTAACAAGAAATGCACTGTTACAGCCCAGAAACTCAGCTTATATTGGAAAAATTGCATCCCAGAAATATAGCGAAATGCAGCCCAGAATGCACTGTCACAGCCCATAAACTGAGGCTAGATTGGCAAAAACGCAGCCCAGAAACATGAAACCCACAAGAACAACAACGCTTCTCTCCAGATGCATTTCAAAATATAGTGGCAAGATCACATGTATTAGACGAACCTTAATCTCAGAAATGCCCAATAGAACAGAAGAAACAAATGCATTGTATAAATTTTCTAGACTAGGGATGGGCAATTAATGCCACCTCTCCTAAAGATGTTTTCTGGATCTTAACCCTGTGAATTTTCAGCATTAGGGATCTTATGAAATATAAATAAAACAGTAGTAGCAATGGACAATATTTCACCACTTAACAACCCCCATCAACAAGACAATCCAAGAGAAAAGATACCAATGTGTGTCAACAAGTTTCAGTCCTACAGGGCAATCTTATCATGCATAAAACAAATCTGAAACTCTCTTTTATGACAGCTGTAAAAACAGCTGCAAATCTGTCCTATCTTCTTCAGTATTAATGTTAAATCACTTAACAGTTTCAGCCGTAACTTATGCCAAATCAGCAAGAAATACAAGTGCTGGAAATTACAAAACCATGAAGAAATAGATGGTTCACCTGTGTATGCTTGTTAGCATACACAACAAAACCTATGTATGCTAACAAGCCTGTGTGTGCTTGTTAGCATACAGGAGAAACATGTGTATGCTAGCAAGCATACACAGGTGCATTCACTGCTTTGAAATCTCAGATCCCAACCCGGTGTCAAGTCTCTCTAGTACATATGTTTAATGCGCAACCCAATCCTGTTGCCCAGAGGCATATAGAAGCATAAACAATAATCTATAACCAAACACACATGAGATATAATTACTCTTTTAACCACCAGCAATACACACACATAAAATGGCAATAGAATATTTGGTCAATGTGACCCTGGAAAAACCCTCGCGAGAAAACTAGTGAGAGAGTAGAATAGATTTTTGGTATCTCCCTTTCCCTTAGAAGATCATGCCCTTCTCACTTTTTCCCTCTCTACATCCCCTCCCCCTCCCTCCATCCCCCAACCTATCCCTCCACCCCCCCCACACCACCTTCCTTTTTGACAGAGGTTACTCCATCTCCTATACCACCCGCATTAAAGAGCTGCTCCCTCCCATTTACCACTTCACGTCCTTGACCACAACCACTGACAAATACAAGATACTCTCCACAGTCCTTGAGGAGGCAGCTCTTGATTCCTACCCTCATTCTATCCACAAGCACACCCATAAACTTGCCCCAGGTTCTTGCCCCATGAACCGTTGGTTTGATGATGAATGCAAATCCCTCCACAAAGCAGCTCCATTACACTATCATGCATGTGTTAGATTTTTATCGTTTAATTAATATGATCTAGGATCTTATCTGAGAGAATAACATGCACAACAATAATCACAAGAGATAAGAGACGAGACACAAAGATTTTTCCTCGGGGAAACCATAAAGGAGAAAACCCTGCAACTTCCTCAAAGATAGAATGAGCACAAATAACAAAAGTAAAACCCAAAGAACAAAGTTGATCTTCGACAGTTGTTCTCTCTCTCACATGTGCGAGCTAGACCTCTCTCTCTCATGCGATATTGATGAGTGTGTGTGTATTTCAAATAGAGAGTCTCACTCTCTGTTTATACCTTATTTCTGCTTGACATTTTCCCTACAGGGCCGACTTCTCTAAGAGAGTCTAATAACCCTATTATAACTCAATTGAGGGGTCTAATACCTCGACATACAATGGAGGGTTAACCTCAATGACTTTACATGACTTAATTACATTACTGACTCTCCCGATCGGAGGAGCAAACATCTCCGTCGTGGTATAATGAAATACAATATGAAATATACAAGTGAATACATTCCGAAGTTACAAATATATCAACACTCCCTCTTAACTAGGAAGGTATTCTCTTGACACAGTTCATCAGCACAAGTCTTCGTCACTGGATCATCATTGTCACTACTGCTGCTATCTTGAGCAAATGGTGCTATCTCTCAATTCTACTCGTCATAGGAAGTTCTACAGAGCCAACACTTTTTCATGCTGGATGTAGGCCTAGCCTCCATGTAGGTCTTCATCATCTCTGCAAACAAGCCATCAAGTTGTTACATCCTAGGACTTATGCCTCTTGCAAAACCTGCAGGATCTCCTAGAACTGATCATATGCCACTGCAAAACTTGAATACCCTAATGTTACCTTATCATCTTCAGATCATCTCATCGTCACACAGAGCACAGCCCAGATACACATAACACAACACTTACATCCACCGGCATGGGAGGACAAACCTACCACCATCCGGGAAAGGATCAGCATTTACATCAATGACCATGGGAGGACCAACCTACCACCATGTCGGAAAAGCTTCAGCACTTACATCAACGACCATGGTAGGACCAACCTACCACCATGTCGGAAAGGCTCCAGCACTTACATCAACGAGCATGGGAGGACCAACCTACCACCACGTCGGAAAGGCTCCAACACTTACATCAACAAGCATGGGAGGAACAACCTACCACCATGTCGGAAAAGCTCCAGCACTTACATCAACGACCATGAGAGGACCAACCTACCACCATGTCGGAAAGGCTTATGTGTATCTGCATCTTCCGGACTCATCACTTCCCCTTGGAAGGAACTTTGACCTGAAGTACACCAAGCTTCTCTCTGAAGTACTCAAACTTCACTCTAGCTAGTGCCTTGGTCAATACATCGGCTATCTGCTCGTTCATCGCAACATACTGGAGCTTCACTGCTCCTCTCTGCACCATATCCTTGATATAGTGATACTTGATCTCGATATGCTTCGACTTGTCATGGAACACCGGGTTCTTAGACAACTTCACACAACTCTGGTTGTCGCAATATATACAAGTAGCATCCAACTGGAGATCAAACAAATCAGACAGTAGCTTCCTCAGCCATACTGCCTCACAATTAGCTGAACAAGCTGCGACATACTCTGCTTCAGTTGTACTTAGTGCCACGTAGGACTGCTTCCTGCTAAACCAAGAGATCACACCCGATCCCATACTGAAGCAACACCCCGAAGTGCTCTTCCAATCAATGGCACTGCCTGCCCAATCTGAATCCACATAACCCTCCAGGTTAATCTCCTGATTCACATCATACTTGAGCCCATAATCAACTGTACCCTTCAGGTACCTCAAAATATGCTTTACAACAATTAGGTGAACATGTCTCGGATCTATTAGGAACTGGCTCAATGTGTTCACAGCAAAGCAAATTTTTGGTCTTGTATTCGTTAGGTACATCAAGGATCCAATCATCTGACGATACTTCGTGGCATCAACCGACTTTGATGAAGCATCACTCAATAGCTTCAGGTTCGATGCCATAGGTGTGGCCATGGCCTTGCAGTCCATCATCTCGAACCTCTTTAGGATCTCCACTGCATACTTCCCTTGTCCAAGGAAGATTCCATCCGCACTCTGCCACACCTCCATGCCTAGAAAGTAGTGCATCATACCCAAGTCCTTCATCTCGAACTCGGCAGCAAGCTTCCTTTTTGTGTCAGCAATCAACCCATCCCCACCTGTCACAAATAGGTTATCTACATATAGTAGAAGTATCACTGGGTTCCCTTCCTCAACCTTGTAGTAAAGGTTGGAATCCGCTTTACTCTTGGTAAAGCCCAAACTAGTCAAGAAGCTGTCAATCCTGCCGTACCACGTCCTAGGTGCCTGTTTTAAACCATTCAAGGCCTTTTTCAATTTACACACATGAGTCTCCCTGTCATGTGTCTCAAATCCGAGTGGTTGCTCCACATACACTTCCTCTTCCACTACACCATTCAAGAATGTTATCTTGACATCCATCTGGTGTATCTTCCATTTCATCGCTGCAGCTAGAGAAAGTACTGTTCTGATGGAAGTGTATTTGACTACAGGTGCAAAAGTCTCCTCATAATCTATCCCTTCCTTCTGGGAGAAGCCACGTGCCACAAATCTCACCTTGTGTTTCTCTATGTTGCCATCTGCAGCATGCTTGATCTTGTAGATCTACTTGGAAGTCACAACAAACTTGCCTACTGGTCTCGGGAACACATCCCAGACATCATTCTTCATGATCGACTGGTATTCTTCGATCATGGCATCCTTCCATTCTTTCTTCTTAGCTGCTTCCTCGTAGTTGGAAGGTTCTTTATCAGTGATGTTACACAGCAGGGCTACATAACTGGAGTATTGTTGATGAAATTGTCATTGATGCCAACATGGACTTGATGTCATTGATGCCACCACTCTGCTGAAGATGTTGAAGACTCAGCTAATGATGCAGAAGACCCTAGAGATGGTCTTGAAGTCCTGGTAGACGTTGAAGAAGCCCATGATGCTTGCCTGATGAAGAAGCCCTTGGAACCTTGAAGGAATAGTGAAGGCAATCTGTATGATGTAGCATGATGATGTGGTAACATCATCATATCTCTGGATAGGCAAGATAAGGCTGAGACACATCATCATATCTCTGGATAGGCAAGATAAGGCTGAGATGCAGCACAAAGTGGATGTGCTTGACTGAGCTAAAAGCATGATAAGGCGGTTTTCATAACAGCAATATGATATTCATCTTTAGCATTAAGGCTGTTGGTTACTTACTGAAGGGCTGACATCATCTACAGCAAGTTCAAATTCATCTCTGTTTCTCTTGGACTGCCATAGCCCTAAATAGGGCTTCCTTGACAATATAAATGTGTTTAAGCCCTAACAAGGGTTTCCTAGACATCAGATAAAAGTCACTGTGTAAAATGACGTGGAAGTTTTGCAAAGGTCGACTCCATTCAACATTAAAAAAATCAAATCTTTGTTATGTCGGCCTCAAAAATTATAATAAAAAAAATTATCAAAATATGACGTCGGCTCCAAATATAAATAGCAGGTCGGCCCCAATTTTTTTTTGAAAAACTAGTATAAATACCCTCTCCAATCCTCATTTCACGTGTGGAATATTCGGTGGAGATCTGCGGTTTTTTGTCTGGGAGCAGCTCGCAGCATTTGTGGAAATTTTTGTGGGATAGTTCTGAAATATTGACTGAGGCAGCAGGAGATCCATGGGAGCAGTCAAGGATACACGAGCAAATCTGCAGCAGCACAGGAAATTTCTTTTGGGAGCAGCAGTCAATCTTCAGCATGTAAACTGCTATGAATATGACCTTCTTCTCTGCGGTCTGAAGTTTTAGATCTTGTCTGCAATTCACACAGTCAAGACAGTCCAAAGATAGTCTCAGTTTGATAAGAAACAGGCCCTAATGTCCTTTTCCTCAACGCTTACACATAGCATATTAATACAATAGGCTTTGGTCTGAGGTTTAATTCGCTGATCTGAGCAGAAGCAGAGAGAAAGTACTCAGTCATTTTTATTTTGAAGTTTTGTTGTCTTCTTTACCAGCTTTGAGCAGCAGATCCGAGGAGGTTAGTGAGCAAGAAGATTGCAGGTCGAGAGGCAGCTACAGATCTGTTTCTGAAGGTCTGAGTTTGTCTATTTGAAAAAGCTTGACATTTTCCATAGGAGAAGTCGAGCTCATCTCAGTCACTGTGTCAACGCTATACCAGAATCTTCAGCCTGTAAAGACATCACTTTGCTATTAAAGGGGTCGAGTTTGTTCCATCATTGTTATTATTGTCTATATAGTGAGAGTACTGCCATTATCAAGCACAAACATCAGCTACAGGGGTATGTCAAATCAGATCTCTGCTACAAACTTTCCAGATCGCTGTGTAGGAGCAGATCGCTGTCTGTGAAATTCTACAGCAGATTGAGTTGATTATAGGTGT
>LPNX010466372.1:138750-229983 GCA_001517045.1 Pseudotsuga menziesii | reverse complement strand
CTTATATGGTCTAGTCACTTCTAACCCCAGACTTTCCACAACCCCTTTAGGCATTAGATTGTGTGATGCCCCTGAATCCAACATAGCATTGTGGATCACTTTTTCATGCACATTCAGACTTAAATAGAAAGGAGGAACTTCTTCATCTTCTAAATTTTCAATTTTTGGTTCAAATGAAATAGCAGGGTTATCATCATTCAATTCTAAAATGTCTGACTGCCATTCTCCTTGGTTTTTTATCATTTTGGTGATAGTATCTCTGTATTCAGTGTTTCTCAACAGCTCATTAAATGGAACAGAGATCTTTAGTTTTGACAGCTCATTCTGTAGGTTAAAACCAGCACCAATCTTCTCCACATCAATCGGAGTCGCCTTCTTTATTATTTTATCCCTTTGTGTATTATTTTCAACCTCCTTACTCACAGAGGGTTCCTTTTGTAGTTCTTTCCCCTTTTCTCCATTCAAAGAACTAGAGGAAGGATGATTTGGGTTTGCCTTCCCCTTATTTATGGGGACATCCCTATTCCTCAGTCTCATTTTCCTTTGCACATCATCCATTGCATGCAAATAACCTCTCTGATATAGCTCATTTTCAAATTCTTCATTTGGACCTTCCTGCGCAAACATATTATGTTCTTCTTTAGTGAGGTATATTTCTGAATCCTGTTCCCCAAACAGATGAATCTCATTCTCAGGTGGGTCTTCTTCATCCCCAACATAATTTTCAGGGAAAGGCGGACGGATAGGCTGTTCTTCTTGGTTTCTTGGATTTCTCTGCCTGTTCTGGGGAGGAACAGGGGGATTTGGTCTTCTGAAATTTGGATTCCTGATTTGGGGCTCCCCTTGCTCCCTGTTGAAAGGCCTAGTGTCCATGGTTAACTTATCCATCAACTTTTCCATAGTCTTCAACATCGTCTCAAATTTAACATCAGCGGAAGAAGATGAAGTAGAAGGCATATTTTCTTCCCTTCTCCTCCTGTCCATGTCTCTATGTTTTATCTTCCCACTAGCCATCATGTTAGCTTCCACCTCTAGGGCGTCAGTGAACATGGCAACAAGAGTTGCCGATCTCCTTTCCCGTAATGAGAATGCAAAATCATTATCAAAAGCTCCAGCATAATGCAGTTGAGCAGCTGCAGGAGAAGGCTTGATATCTTCAGGAATAGAGTTGTAAGCCCTCATGAATCTGCTCGAAAATTCGTGAACAGACTCAAAACCCCCCTTCTTAAGACTATTGTACTGAGATAAAAGCTGTAGAGGGTTCTGTTTATCGTCCCACCTGTCCAGAAAGGCGTTTTGAAAGGCCTGAAAATTTACTATGGATCCATTAGGCAAGTCTTTAAACCACTTCTTTGCTTCCCCAGACAAACTTTGGGCAAATAACCGTAGTTTGACATCAGGATAGTCAACTTCTTCCAAGTCAATGAAATCTTCAAACTTGGCAACATGCTGTTTTGCGGTTATATCACCTTCCCCATCAAATAAAGAAATCCTCTAAGAATAATTTTGGGGGAGATCATGCAATACAGCTGGCAAACGCAAGGGAGCAAATCTAGCAGCCATTGGTCTGGGTGGGTTCATAGGAACTGCAGTACTTTGAGGATGCTCGGGGACTGTTGTTTCAACTTTAGAGGCTTGTTGCAAGTCCTTCCAGAGGGAATCTAACAGATAGGATTCTAACCTACTAGGATTGGACTCAGTATTTTTGAGGTCGGATTCAGACCTAGCTCTCAGCCCACCAGGAATGAACTCAGTGTTTTTCAGGTCGGGTTCGGATCTGGTTCTCAACAGGGTCTGCGCAGTATTGACTTCTTGTGCTGGATCGATATGAGAATCTGGTGATGACGATGGGCCGAACAAAGGGAAATCTAACTTCTCTTTATTTTTTCTTTTAAACAACTTTTCTGGATCCTCAAAGCTTCTCAGAATTTCGGTATCAGAATTACCTCGTGTATGCCTTCTTGAAGCCAGAATGTCGTTCTTGAATTCTGAAACAATTTCACAATGAAGTCGCCAGGGCAAATATACAACCTTCTTTTCTTTCTGAAATTCCTGTTTGCCCACAGAAATCTCTCTCAGTCTTTGTCGTTCTCCCGGGGCAGATAAGCAGTTTCGTCCCCGGCAACGGTGCCAGTTTGTTAGCACTCAGAATGTACCCAGGTTGCAAAAGGTATACTCCAAGGTAACAGCAAAACCACTTTAGGAAGAAACTGGTATTTCCTTCCAGAGAGGGATCTCTCAATAAAGATTTAACAAGACCAGATTTAAAATAGCATTCACAGACTTATGTATTTGGCTGAAACAATAACATAACCATTGGGCATGGAGTCATATACAATACAAAGATACCACAAAGACATATGCATGATATTTATCAAAAGCAAGGTAATCATATCATCATAGTCATTCAGATTGATTCTGGTGGAACAGAAGAGATGAAGAAACAACCCATTAATACAGAGCATCAACAAGGATGAATTCTATATCAACTTTAGCAGAAAAATTCATATAATATCTGAAATGATAACCAGAGCATAAACACATGAATTCTGATCATCTAACGCTGTATTCCAGATACGAAGAAGAAACAAAATGGAGTGTTACACAAGGGAAATACAATCACATAAAGAGGAAGCACAGACTGTAATATCAACAACACATGAATCTTTGACAAAACTCTCATGCATTCACTTTATTCTTTCAAAAACAGATATGTTCTCCAAAATTATTCACGACCCGATCGGTTCCAACCCCCATTTCATAAAAAGATACAAATTTATAGATAAAACAATAAGTCGGCCCCCAGCAGATCAATAACAGAATGATCGGCGTAAATTAGAGTTTGTAACTGAATTCCTACACCACTAGGAAGTTGTTACAACTCCATTCCTAACAGATCACAAAGTACAAATCAACTGGATAACAAACTTTCGCCCAATAGTTCCACGTCTTTGCCTCAACAGTTCCACGTTTTTGCCCCAACAGCTCCACGTCTCTGCCCCATCAGCTCCATGTCTTTGCCCCATCAGCCCTTCAGTACCTGACACCTGTTCCTAGGGGGGAAGAATATACTTTGTTTTCCCAAACCGCTCTACAGCCTTCCACTGCTTCGAACTTGGGGTGTCACACTCCATCATCTCCCGAATTGCTACCTCGAGCTCCATGAATGCTTCATAAGATTTCTTGGGCGATCTGGCTCTGATGATTGCGAACTTTTGCAGGATTTCGAAGTCTTCCGTCAACATGTTCACAATGGTTTGTCCTGTCAGGCTCTTCTCCAAGTTATTAAATTTTGAGTGGTCCATGCGAGCCCGGACAAGCAGGTGATGATAATGTTCCGGCGGGAGCATCCGACCTTCTTCGTCCCAGAAGGACGGCAGTCCATCTTCGAACAGCTCTTTAAACTCTTGTTTGAACTTATTGACCTGCACCAGCAATTCCTCTGACTTGTCTTGGACAGTCTTCATTAAATGGTGTTTGTGGATGATCTTCTTCGCCCACAACACTATTGAGATTCTGTCCTTTATGCCCATGTCGTGGAACTTCTGGTATGTCAGTGAATTCAAAAAATTTAATGCGTTCTGAGCTGTAGTGAGGGGTCTTTTTGCCATGTGTTCATTTACCAATTTCAGTTTTTGTTTAGCCGAATCTGTCAGTATACTCAAATCATCAATAAAATTCAAGTAGTGTCGGAACTTGGTAATCTCTATAGTCAGGGTGTCCCAAATGATATGTTTCGCCCCTTGAAGAGGGCCTTTCCCAATGCATTTTTCTTTTAGCTCATCGAGCTTTTTCTGTAATTGATTCCTGTCTTGCAAGATCTGTTTTTTGCTTTCATTAACTTTAAACAGTTCAGCTTTCATCTTCTCATTTTCTGCTTTCAAATCTTTGATTGCTTCTTCCTTCAAACTCACTTGTGACATTGGTACTAACAAATCATCAGTAGAGAAATCATCTAAAGGCTTCTGGATATTTACAATAGACAAGTCCTCGCCGGTGGGAGTTTGGCTCATCAACTCTTCCATAATCTCCTTCTCTTCATTCTGATCTTTTTTCATCAAGGAGATTTGGGCTAACAGCTCCTCCCTTTCGGCTTCCCACTTCTCTTTTTCCTCGAGTAACTCTCCGGCTCTTCCTTTGTATTCCATCATCTCCTGATGGACTTTATCCTTTTCTTCTTGGAGGGCTAGCAATTCAGATGACTGAACATGTTCAGTGCCTGGGATTTTCAGTTTCTTCTTGAGGACCTGGAGGGCATTATCCTTTTCCTCTAACAACCTCTTGACTGCCTGTGTACTGTCTGAACTAGCAATGTCGGTCTGCAGCTTCTTAATCTGAACAACATTTGCTTTATTTTCTACTTTTTCATGTTTCAACTGGATTTCCAATTTGTCTGTCAAGACTTGCAATTTATTGATCTTCATCATGGCTTGAAGCAAGTCTGAGTAGATGATATCGCTTGTCTGTTTGTGGAGTTGAATTTTGTCCGGAGTGCTGATTTTGTCTAACCGGATTTCTATTTCAGACATTCTCTTGTCACTTACCATAGCCATTCTAAAAGTATTCCTCTTAGCATCTCTAGCGGAGACCAGAGAGGTCTTCGAACTGTACAGACTTCTAACCTTCGGGAGCAAATTTCTCGTTTCCTCCATAGACTGCTTCCTCTTTTCCATGTAACTGGCTTTTAGGTCTTCCTTCGACTTAAACACGTGGCACAATTCTGAACTATCTACATCACCTTCTGGATTCTTAAAAGAGACTTGGCTTATCTGCACCGCTTTCAGGGGAACTAGGGCACCTCTTTTGGAACGATCAGAAACCTCCTTTTCTATAATTTCATCACTTTGAAGCAGCTTGGCCTTTTTACGGGGCCCTTCTTCATCCACGTCCATATTCTCGGCTCCAGACAAACTCCTCTTGACTACCATACCAGCACCTTCTGTTGTTTGGGTCGCTATGATCTGTGTAGCATGTGTCCCTTCATCGGAATCTGACCTGTCAGTATACTGCAGCAAATTGGCCATTTCAGCCAGCCCCTCAATAGCCTGATGCTCAAATGGTTTATTCCTGTTTGCCTGTTTTCTCAATGAGATCACCTGGTGGGGGTCGTAGTTCATATTTACATCTTTTATGAAATCCATATTCTCCATCAACCTTTCTATAAATGCCAGGGCACCTTTACCTTTAAAAATGAAAGGGCCTACTTTAAATGGAAATTTAATATTCAAAGATTTTCTGAAAGCACCAAAGTGCTCCTCCTCTGACAACAATCTCTGCCTCATGAACTCTAGTGCGAAAATCCTTGGGGTCAAGAAGGATGGCAGCCTATAAGGCTGACCAGTAAAACCATATAATCTCAACACTGTGTAACCTCTGTACAGGAACCAGTCCCCCACCCGCTCTTCGGGCGACGATTGCATTAGACATCTCATTTCTTCCAGGACACGGGGCAGATCTTCATCAAATAACATCCTGTATATTTCGGACATGATTGAATTGGCAAATTCGACCATGTTGATTTGCTTGGGCAAATCAGAAGAAGATAGAGCACTTAAGAACTTTAATTCAGTAACATTAGAGCATAGTAACATGTTGAGCAAGTGTGTTTGAAATCTAAAAAACTGGACCTTGGGAAATTCAGTCAACTGGATGTGGATCGCTTCAGCAAGGTACTCATCTAAATTAAGCACAGGGACTGACTGTGACTCGGGACTTAAAGAATTTATTTTTAACAAGAAACCAAGGATAACATCACCTATATGACAATCGTCATCTAGACCTAACACTTGACAGACCAAAGACATTACCAGTTGCACCTCAGTTCTAAAAATGTGCAAGGGGTAAGGCGAGGAAAAGCCTTCAAGGGACTGACCTTCCTTCAGGATACTTGACAGGAATTGAGAGCGACTTTGACTTTCACAATTTTTGAAAAACTCGGCAAGGACAGATTCATTTACAGACTCACGATTTACAGGGTAGCTTTCGGGCAGACTAAGGTTTTCTCTGACGACCGAAGCATCAATTTTACACAGTATTTTCGACGCGGACCGACTCACAATGATCCTTTGAGAGGGGGAATAATTCACCGCGCACCATTCGACAAATTCAGGGAAGTGGAGGGTTTGCTCCAGGGCGAAATGGTACAAAAAAGACTTGCATACATTCAGAACGTCATTCCCCTGCGAATAATAAGACCACAGCTTCTCTTTGCTGCCGGACACGCTCCCTATGGACAGGAAGGGGTCGCAAACGCCCCTGTGTCTGTCTACCAGAAATTCCTCTCTGTCATCCGGGACCCGACCAGACACACAAACCTCGCTCTGTTGGTCCATTTCTTAATTTATAATGATAATTGGGCGAAGGAGTTACAGGATTAAAGTCCTACCTGGCTTACTGTGGAGGCGTGTGTTCGGAACGCGCCTGGTACTGACAACTGGAAGCTCTCGAATCGCCAGGTCCGTTTTGCTGGGTCCCGAGCAAATAAAATAATCATTGGAGAGGTCAACCCTGCCTTTATAGGACCACCCAATTTGCCACGCGGACAACATTTATTGCCGCAACCACCACTTATCTCTAACTGCAGTGCACTTCTATTTTTCGGTTTCATCCACGACCGTAGATCTGATTTCTCTTTAATTTCTGGCCTTTGGATCGTGTGCCACGTATGGCGTTCCGCCCGGCGCCTTGGTGTTAATCAACGTGCAACTTCGTGCCCCGGAAACACTCACAACCGTTGATGTGCCGTACCTTCCATTCTCACCGTTGGATCGAACGCCATGTCCCACATCCCGCTGGGCTTTCTGGCTTTAACCCTCGTGCAGCTTTAATCTCCGGACTCATTCACAGCCCTCGATCTAATATACCTTCATTGGCGAGCCGTTAGATCACTTGCCACTTATCAAATTCCGCTGGGCACCTTCCCTCTATCCAACGTGCAAGTTTGGGCCCCGGAATCTTGTTCAGCCGTTGATGTGATCGCCCGGCATCCATCAGCCGTCAGATCTGTCGACGTCTACCCAATTCCGCTGGGAGTCTGGTACTTATCTCCCGTGCAATTTCACTCCCCGGAACTTATAACAACCGTTGATCTATCCCGCTTTGATTTCCGTCCGTCAGATGTGTCATCAGATAACAAATTACGCTGGGCCTTTTGGGCTTATCCGCCGTGCATATTTCGCTTCAGGAATCACTCTCATCCCTCGATATGATCTAACCTCGCCTCTCCGCCGTCGGATTGAGAGAAGGATACACGATTCCGCCAGACTCCATTTTCTTAACCAACTCGTGCTTTCACAAGGCGGATTTGATGTGAACCGTGGATCTGCCCAGGACCACTTTATAACCTTTGATCTGTGCAGCTGGTTAAAAGCTGGACGCTGTCCTATCTTCCTCGCATATTGCGAACGGCGGGGGGAATACCAACCATTGATTTTCTTCCTTCCTTCATCGCGGCCTGGGCTCTTTGGCAAACTGATCGAAACTTTGACTATCATTCCACCCTTGCACTATATCCTTTGACCAAAGTATTTAAACAACATTACCTTATCCCCACTATGGTCTTATTTCTCCCTTTGTTAAATACAGGTGTTAACAGCTATGATGTTAAATACATTTCCCAAAGCTGCAGTTGATGTTTTTTCCCTAGTGCTTGAATCTGGTGGTGTGACAGAATTAATTGGCTTGGCAATGATTTGAAGGGCATCTCCATCAAAGGCACATCAAGAAAAGCACACTATCAGGTATGCACAATAGTATGATCACAGTGGAAAATGAGCTGTGTTTTAGACAGCAAAATAATTTTCTCAGTAATGGAATGTAAGCAGTGAAGTTTACATAGTCTGAATTGTGTTTGAGTTTTATCACTGAAGGACAGTATCAGTTAATACATGAACTAAAGTTTGTACAGTAGACAAGAATGTATAGCAAATATATATACAATGGCATGCACAAGTTCAGAATTGACGGGGTCTGCATGACTGATGAAGTCTGAGGGTAAGTATAGTAGTGTACAAGCAGTAGTACAGCAGTATGCAAAGTGTGCTGTGTGAAGTGATAGTATGTGTAAGTGATATGACAAAGAACTGAGATGACTGAGTCAAAGTCTGACCAAGACGTGACTGTCTTTGAGGCTTAACTATATGCATAATCAAGCTTATAGGTAGCCAGAGATATTCTTAGTTTTAAAGATCATTGTGAAGGACAAAGGTATGATGAATGACACATCTTAGAGCAGCAGGAAACTTATATATGACCAGACTTGCATGAGCAGTGTATGAGCAAACCTCTTCATGATTGACAACATTGATTTGACAGCTGAAAGACACAATTAAGTTGACTGGGCAGTTACAGCCACTGAAGTGGGTTGTGACATAACTAGTGTCAAATGCAGAGCAGATTGATATGATGAATGTTGGATGATGATGACAGCAGCATGATGTATTCATGATTATGATCAGAATGATGTGCCAGACAGAATGATGATGTGATCAGCAGTGTTGATGATGACCAGCAGTGATGAATAGTGTTGACCAGCAGATGATGAACAGAGCAGATTGAGAAGACTATTGCAGCAGTGATTGAGCAGCAGTAGATGAATGATGAGCAGTGTTACAGCAGAGTTGATGTGACTGCAGATTGATGAGTTGATGTGACAGTAAGCCTTAATGTAAAAGCAAGCTTGACTTGCTTTTGAGGTTAGGATACCTCAAACCCTTCTTAGCAGGGTCTAAGAAAACCAGGCAGGGTCCTGGATCCAGAGTAGGTGCTCTATATATCAGTAGGTGCTGATTTTGCCTAACGGTTGTAGCCGGACCAAAATAATACAAAAAGATTACAAAATTATATTGTGTTGTGTTCTTTTGTGTTATTGTTCCCGATGATCTAAATGCTTATGCTTTGTGAATAATGAAGTGAAAGATGCTTATGGAATGATTAAGAAATTAGCAGAATAATTGTATGATGAATTGGTAGTTAAGTGTGACAGGTCAAGAAGAGCTGTAAAATTGCTTTACACTGATTCACCCCCCCTCTCAGTGTCAACAAGTATGGCCTAGGTCTCTTCCTTTCTCTGTGTATTCCTTCTGGAACGCCATATCTCTCTGCATCTAGGATAGCCTCTCGTACCCATGTTGGTTTCCTCTTGTAAGACTTTTTCTCACGGGGTGGATCTACAGGTTCATGAGGTTCTTCTATTTCTTGATCAATTCTTCTCACGGGGTTGATCTACAGGTTCATGAGGTTCTTCTATTTCTTGATCTTCTTCTGGAGTTGCTTCATTCATTGTTGTATATCGAACCCTGGGTACTTCTGGTTCTTCAATGTCTTCAATAGGTAGTTTTCTGGATTTGTTGTAAGCTGAGTCTTCGTCAAATGCCACGTCCTTGCTGATGTCGATCTTCTTGAATCCTGGGAAATATATTCTGTAAGCCTTCGAGCTTTCACTATATCCCACAAATATACGCTTCTTTCCTGAAGGATCTAACTTCATCCTCTTCTCTTTCGGAATGTGTATGTACACTGGGAAACCAAATATTATGAGATGGCTGACTTCTGGTTTCTTGCCGGAGAAGGCTTCTTTTGGTGTCTTGTTCTCAAGTACTCTATGCGGAGTACGATTTTGTACATACACAGCTGCCCTGGCAGCTTCTGCCCATAGATGCATAGGAAGATCCTGATCATGAAGCATTGCCCTTGCTGCTTCCATAATCGTTCTATTCTTCCTTTCTGCAACTCCATTATGTTGTGGATTGTATGGAGTGGTCAATTCCCTCTTAATCCCTGACTCTTTGCATAATTCCTTGAATTCTTCTGATGTGAATTCTCCACCATTGTTTGATCGAAAGGTCTTGATTTTCTTCTCTGTGTGGTTCTCGATCAAGGCTTTTAATTCCTTGAACTTACTGAATACTTCATCCTTGTTCTTCAAGAAATATGTCCATGTCTTCCAAGAAAAATCATCAATGAAAGAAACATAATATACATGCCCACTCAATGAACTGGATGACATCGGACTGCATACGTCGGAGTGGATAATTTCCAAGATTCCTTTTGCCTTGTTCTCGCTACTTGGAAATGTCTTCTTTGTGTTCTTTCCCTTCGCACATCCTTTGCAAACACCTTCATGCTTTTCCTGGATTTCTGGAAGACCTTCAACAACTTTGCTTGCAAGCGGTAGTGCCCTATAGTACACATGTGCAAGCCTTCTATGCCAAAGTTCACTTGGCTCTACTGAGTCATGGACCAAAGCTTGTTCTGGTTGGCCCTTTAATTTGTATAAGCCTCCCTCTTGCTCTCCAATTACTACTGCATCATCTATGGTCTTTCCCTTTGGCCACATAAGAACTTGGCCATCTACAAATGCAACCCTCATACCTTTTGCATCCAATGCAGACATGGAGAGAAGATTCTTCTTTAGTCCTGGTACAAACAAGACATCTTTCATCTTTATAGACTTTCCAGAGTCTAGCTTATAGGAAGCTTCACCACTTCCTTTTATAGGTAGTCATCCCCAAGTTTCACTTTGTGGGGTGACTCATGTTCAGATAGATTCACAAAGGATTCTTTAAATCCCGTCATATGCTTGGAAGCCCCACTATCTATGAGCTAATCATTGCTTCCATGTGTAACAGTTCTTGTGAGGGCAGAAACCAAAACATACTCTTCATCGCTTGAAGAAACTTCACTTTCTTCTTTGGCTCTCTTCCTGGGAGGTTCATCATCCTCTGCAGTGTGAGCATGATGTTTTTTTTTGTTGTTCATCTTGTGAGAGCCACCTTTATTTCTAGGACAATCTCTGGAGAAGTGTCTCTTCTCATCACATGTATAGCATTTGACATTAGATAGATCTCTGTTAGATCTTCCAGGGTTATCTTTCTGATTCTGGTGATGATGCTTTCCTTTCTTGTGATGATAGTGCTCCCTTTTGTGATTCTTGGTGTGTGTTGCGAGAGCTTGATCTTCATTTCCCATCTTTTTTTCTCGAGCTACGATTCGAGCTTCTTCTTGTGAGCATTCCTCCCACAGCCTACTAACGACGATTAACTTTCTTCTAGCACAAATTCCTTGAATAAAGGAGTCCCATGACCTGGGGAGACCATTCAAGGTGGTCATCACAATTTCTCCATTCTCTACGTCTTCTTCCACAACTTCAAGTTGTTCTTTGATTTGGGAGACCCTTGTAAAGTATGACTCTATGGTCTCTTTTTTCTGGATCTTTACATTCTTCAACTGATTTTGCAAAGTCATCTTTCGATTTATATTCTTCCCTTCAAATAGCTTGGTCAAGGAATCAAACATCTCTTTAGGTGTCTTTAAGGAAGGCACATGTGGTATAAGATGATCCTTGATAGAATCAACAATAATCCTCTTGGCCTTGACCAAGTTCTTCTTGTGTAAGGCTTTAGCCTCATCTCCCTCTGGAACTGGAACCTCTCCACTTATGTAGGTGTCCAATTCATTTTCTTCAAGAACAAGTGAAATCCTATACTCCATGCTCGAAAGTTATCAGCTCCTTCAAGCTTTTCATCAAGCTTGGTGTGATGAGACATCTTTAATGAGAACCTCAAATGGAAATACAAAAGATTTAGATCTTACCACTTTGAGATGCCCGGACTGGATTTGGAGGCACTTCTGCAGTACTGGTTTTCTGGTCCGGGGTCAAATTAGGATTTGACTTTCCCGGAGTTTTACCCAACCAAAAATTTGGATCTTGGTCTTTAAATTTCGATTTTGAGGAGGAGAACAATCCTATCCTGGGCTCACTCAAAAATTCCACTTCTGTGAAAAGCCCTAATTTCCCGTTGTAGTGACAGGCCAAAAATTGAAAATGCCTGAAATCAGATTCTGCTTTGACAGGAAGATGGGCCCTTCAAAGGAGAGTTAGCCTAACCTCTTTTTGCTGATAATCTGTGGAGAGAAACCCAAAAATTAAGAAGCCCTAGCTTCTGCAGCTGCATAGTGTCTTCTTCTCAGGTTAGCTCTGATACCATGTTAGATTTTTATCGTTTAATCAATATGATCTAGGATCTTATCTGAGAGAATAACATGCACAACAATAATCACAAGAGACAAAGATTTTTCCTTTGGGAAACCATAAAGGAGAAAACCGCACAACTTCCTCAGAGATAGAATGAGCACCAATAGCAAAAGTAAAACCCAAAAGAATAAAGATGATCTTTGACAGCTGTTCTATCTCTCACTTGTGCGAGCTAGTCGTCTCTCATGCGCTATTGATGAGTGAGTGTGTGTTTCAAATAGAGAGTCTCACTCTTTATTTATACCTTTTCCACTTGACATTTTCCCTACAGGGCTGACTCCTCTTGGAGAGTCTAATAACCCTAGTATAACTCAACTGAGGGGTCTAATGCTCCGACATACAATGGAGGGTTAACCTCAATGACTTTACATGACTTAATTACATTAATGACTCTCACGATTGGAGGAACAAACATCTCTGTCAGGGTATAATGAAATACGATATGAAATATACAAGTGAATACATTCCGAAGTTACAAATACATCAACAGTATGACCCCTCATCCTCCACCCACCTCCGCACAATTTATCGTAAACTACTTCATCGTAAAAAGTGAACTTTTCTTTCCCAAAGAAGACGTGAACTTTGTGCATCCTTGCGCCACTCTCCGAAGGCTTTTTGGTGTGCCCTTTTCCTTATAAGTTATTGCCAAGCTGTCCCCCATGACCTTGATCCCTATGCCTTGTTTTCCCATACCACCTCCCTCTTATCACCTCTTCTTAGAACGAGATATCAGGAATGCAGTCAAAGCAACGAGTAACAACAAAGCAACAAATGAAGAAAGCCTTCAGGGTGAATTCCTAAAACATGGTATCAAGTCTTGAGTCCTACATTGCTAATCTCTTGAATCATGTGGTGTTTTTGGGTTTTCCCTCTGCTTGGTCGAGACATATTATTCTTTCGATCCACAAATCAGGGAGTAGTTCAGATCCGAACAGCTACAAGACTATCATGGTGGGCCATACCTTCTCTGAGCTTTAAGCCACAGTCTTACAGCAATGGCTTTCGACAGCGCTAGAGAGACGACATCTTAGGGCTAGATGACAAGTAGGTTTCCGCCCCAGCTACTAGACGACCGACCACATCTTTACACTCCGATCCATTATTGAGGAGGCTCGTCATTGCTCTTCAAAGTTCTACTGTTGCTTTTTAGACCTCCAAAATGCATTCGATATAGTGTCGAGGGAGGCATTATTTCAGAGGATTCATGATATTGGCATATTTGAGACCCTTTTGGTTGCCATCATGAGACTGTATGAGTTAGTTTTGGGTCGCCTCAGGACAGTGCATGGCCTTTCTTATTTCATCCAGAGCACCATCAGGGTAGAATAGGGGTGCCCCTCTCCTCGACCCTCTTTGGGATCTACATAGATGAGTTGGAGTCTTTTCTCCATGAGCACATCCAGGGGGGAGATGGTTGCCTTCTGCATCAGGTATTGATCTTATTGCTCCTATTTGCAGATGATGATCTTGTTGACTTCCACAGCCAAGGGACTACAACGACAAATTGATGCCCTGGATAGCGTTTGTGACCTTCAACAATTGACGATCAACCTTAGTAAAACTAAGGTTATGATCTTCAGTGCATCGAAGAAAGGCCTAGTAGACACTCATTTCTACTTTAGTGGGGCAGAGATTGAGATCACCACTTCATACATTTATTTGGGAGTTCAGTTTTCGGGGCCCCGTTTTGGCATGCGACGGGTCCTTCAACCTCGACTCAGCAAAGGTTATGGTTCCCTCGCTCTCATTGAGAGGCAGTGTTCCAGAGTCAGTTCTAGGACATCTCGTCCAAACTCTAGCTCATGGGGGCGATTGTCAGGGGCACGGTCCTCTATGGCTCAAATGGAGAGAGTCTAGACCCTTCTTCTCAGATGCATCATCTGATGTAAGCGCACCATTACGCACCCCATTATTTAGGCAGAGTTTGGTGTCCACCCCTTTCGACTAGAGGTCATTTTTCACCTAGTCTCTTTCCTTCACAGGGTCAAATCCTTCAGAGACTCAACCATTGGGAGGGATAGGTACCGCTATCTTGCACTTTGCTCCTTGGAGGCCATTGCCTTGGCTCACCCCATGGGACGAGCTCAGGGTTGGTACTCAGAGGCATCTCGACTTCTCCAGTTAGTGACCGTCTCCCTAGAGCGACTTCCTTCATTCAGATTCTTCCTTGATGTGCCAAGTCATACTTTTCCCCCTAGACAGGTATTGAACTAGTCTATCAGAGAGGATATCTAGAGATTGTACATCCAGGTCGCTTGGAACTCACCTCCAATGAGCTTGAGATTGAAGATATCCTTTTACTATAAACACTTCTTGGAGTGGCCTTGCCCATCCATGTGAAATCGTGTTGGCTAGCATTTTTATTTCAAGTATTTGCTTGTTTTCTTTTTCCTGCACCTCACAATTGAGTAGGCTCTGCCTCTATTGTGATATCGCGCTCAGCTTGTTTTGTTTAGTTTTTTCTTTAAGGATAAAATTCACTGTAAGTCCCGTTTTTGTCACGTATCCTTTCCCCTCATTGGTTCGATCAATCTAGGGTGACGAGAAAGGGCAAAGATTTGTGTTGGCTAGTTTAATAGGCACCCAAATAAGTATCTTCATTAGAAAGGAGAAAAAGAGGCTTGACCTATGGAGCTAGTGGGGTAGAGGCCGTAGGGGGCTTCATGGCACTTTGTGTCCTCTAGTTGAGCACCCAACATGTTTCGAGTTTGACCTGTGGAGCTAGACGGGAACCTTATGTTCTTGTGTTGAGCACCCGATATTCTCTCTCTAATCGAAGGAGATAGTTTCTTTTGGTAGACATCCAGAATAGTTCATTTCTTTGCAACAAACACCTTAATTCCCTAAGTCAAAGAGAGACATAAAATGTACTAAAATTTACAAGACCACTTGCATAACATTGTTACAATCATTTACATTTCTCTACTTTGCAAGATCTTTATTTTAACTTGTTCATTTACTGGAAGTCACCATGTTCTTGTATATTTGTTAAAGTAAATGAGTTGATGTTTTAGGCAAATTATTTGAAGTTGATTATTGTGACTCCATAGCTTGAGTAGAGATGGCACTGGTCATTTTGATTATTTGATTGTTTCTGTCTTGCATACATTACTGGTTGATTGTTAAAGGGTTTGCTTGACATTGAAATATTTGCATCACTGCACGCTGATTGCCATTTTTGTAATTTACAACTCCCAGAAAACATTATTTAAAAAAAAATTAGTAAGTAGGGACTACCCCCTGGCCTTTAGGAGTTGTGGTCTAAACGGAGGAGTTTAGAACTGAGGTGACAGTGGGTTCTCAACTCATGAGTTTCCATCAGGAACACACACAGCGGTTGGGAGACTTACCTGTGTCAAAGTGTGTTTTAGGCGACAACAGGATCATTGAGGAATATTTGAGGCACATGATGCGAAAATGTGGTGGGCTTTTCCAGTTTATTTCTTTTCTTGCAAGATCATAGTACTGTATTCCAGCCCTAGCGAATTGCAATAAATGCTATGAAATTTCTCCATTGGGTTGTAATTTTCAATATAGGGATGGATGTGATTCCTTTTATGTTTGGTTTGGTATTTGAAGTTTAGTGCTCAAGTTTTTACATCTTTTGTTGGTTCATTCAGGTGATCTACATAGAACCTGGTCAAAGCACAAGGTTGAGGGGAAAAGGTGGTTCAGAGATAGAAATTCGTGCATCAGCGGGGCCTATTCTTGGCCCTCCTTGGCAGCGTCCTGAGAACGGGTGAGGTCTACTTCCATTTGTTGAAAATTTGCTGCATTGCAAGTTCCATGTGGGATTTGTCCATTGGTCATTTGATGCAATGAACAATCTACTTTGTTTCTAATTACATTCAATATAATGCTTACACAAAGAAACCCACACCAGCCCATGTACTAGTTTCCTTATAGACCAATAAGTATATGGTTATTGCCATCTATTCTATTTGTAATGACCCTTAGAAGTCTACTCTACAGATTTAACTCAAATTCTTTCCTTAACAGTATCCTGCTTAATTTTCTGCGGGTTCCTTCGTCACAAAGCCAATATTCAGCCCATGGTGTATGTATGTTTGAGTCACAATTTTTGTTCAAATACACCTCTAATACACTGCTGTAGCTTACTGCTGAGACAAGGTGGCTTAATATCTCAATCTCACACTTGGTGTTTACTGCTGTAGGTGGTTTACATTAAATAAATCTGATATGGCTTTGAGTTTCATGAATTATTTGACATCATATGAACACTGGGAAATACATCTTAACCCCACGCTATAATCCTGCTGTAACAGTGCTATCAATCCAAGTCTAATGGCCCCCTTGCAACAAGGTACCTATGATTACTGCTGTAGTTTATTAACAGTGCTGCTGGTTTAGAGATTTTGACAAACACTTCATTGCTCGACTGCTGTAGGTGTATGGTTGCCACCTTCCATAGTTAAACTTGGTTTCTTTGGATTTAGACAAGTGGTTTCATGAGTTAAATATCATTCACGATGGTTGTTCAATAAAGAAATACTAATACCATGCCAAGTCACCCAACACATTTAAAATATCACTTTTTTTATTTTTTGTCCTATGCCAAAATGTTGCATTTTTAACATTAAAATGCCATTTTGATGCCCCGTTAGCTAAAAATGACCTCAAGTAACTTTTTAATCACCCGAAGTACACGAAAAGTGGGTCCTGAGGTAAATTGTATGCTCCGAGTGTGAAAACGAGCATATCTACACCAAAATCTGCCTCCGGATCAAGTTTTTATGCCAATTACAAATTTTTTAATTAGACCATTAAAAAATGGTCTAAAAAGCGAAAAACATTATTTTCTCGGAATCAAACAAAAACCCAGGGGGACTTAGCACATGTCTATACGACTCAAACTTAGTTTCTAGCATGTTCATTTACATTGACACAGGAACTTTAATAACCTCCCAAGGCCTAACCACCAAGACAACCATTCCATCGTTGGAGGACTGGTGAAAAACTTGAAAATTATAGGTCGTTTATTCAACAACATATAATTAAGAGTAAACCAAAGCATTAGCAAGACATCCACATCATATTGCTAGCATCAACCATTCATAAGAGTCAAAAGATATTCCGTAAGTTTTGGTGGGATTTCTCCCCCAAATCCAAACATGAGAAATGAATGAGGAAGAGGCTTTCTTATATGGGAGAGGAGCTCAACTTCCTTTACAATAAAATAATGATAAAATTCTTAGATCTAACAAAACCCTAGATCTACTCTATTGAGGAGTAAATTAATGCAAAATACTCCTCCAAACCTCATCTAGAAGTTTATAACAAAGTGGGTTTGGAACTCTCTTCCTATCTATCTATATATCTATCTATAGAGTCTAGACACAAAGACACACAAATACATACTTGAATCTCATCTATATGTTTGTTAATATGTTGAGGTTTCCAGCATCTATCTGTACACACACACACACCAATCCATTGGTGACTGCTATTTATGATAACAATTTTTAGCATAGGGTTAATATAGTGAGGTGTTTTGCCCATATCGTTTAACTTAGTATCTTTTTGGCATATTACTTGATATATAGTGATGTATAACTGAAAATGGCCCATTACACTTGTCTCACAAGTTGTGGCGTGCTACTTTTATGCTTAATTTTGTATGTTAGAAATGCTATTCAATCCCAAGGCTTGAAATCTTTGATGGTGCTCTTTAATATGTATGAAGACTTTAGGTTAAATACATTTTCTTCTGGTAGTTAAGCATTAACAAAGTATGAGAAAGCTTCTAGATGGTTCTCATTATCAGAGGCTTTAGATTAGTAATTTAGTTCCACTGTTGCCAAATACTAAACATGCTTGCCTTCTTTTTATTGTAGCAACTCATCACATTGAAAGCAGCTCTAGTTTTGTAGTCAGAAATGGAATCAACTGCAGTTTCAAAGGAATTATTTGAACAAACAACTTTACAAAAAAATTAAGCTTACTAGAATCAAGGAAATAAACCCTCCTCTTGAATGAAATGATATTGATTTTACTGTGGCACTTTTCTTTCTTTTGTATCGACCCTCTGCCCATGTAATTGGTTTGAATATAACAATTAGCAACACAGGTGTGAGTCTTGATGTTAAACCGATCATAGTAAACTATTGCAGATGTGATCAAAGCAACGCTTTTCATAAGGGAATGATAGTATGTTTTGTCAATGGCATAGTATATGTCGTGTTTGTGAGCGTGTTTCAAAAATATTCTTTGCCTATATTAATATGCGAGAGAAATGCATTTGCAATAAACTTTACTGTAGTTTGCTTGGAATTATTGTTGATTTATCTTCATTGTTTTTGATGCAAGGTATTTTAATGGCTATGATTAGAATGATGAAATGTTCAATTGTAACTTCCAGGTACTTTGTAGAAGCACAAGGTCCAAAATTTACACTATACTTTGAGCCTCATTGTGTATATAACAAATCTCT
The DNA here is from genome assembly GCA_001517045.1 of Pseudotsuga menziesii. NCBI lineage: Eukaryota > Viridiplantae > Streptophyta > Pinopsida > Pinales > Pinaceae > Pseudotsuga > Pseudotsuga menziesii. Next base: position 211,495 of record LPNX010466372.1, on the reverse strand, counting down.
ATTAGAAGCAGAACATGCTGATGTCATTATAACGCCTGTTATCAAGCAGTTACTTCCTGCATTCACACTTGTCTCTGGACAAGAGGATGCAGTTGAATTGGCACGATTATTAAATGCCAGGTATAAATTTGTTTTGTAGCCCTCGTAGGATTTAAGAGTGAAATTGTTAATATTTAAAAAAATGTTTGTTATCAAGATAGTTGAAATCTTGTTTTGTTCATTTCATGTAGAACTATGAGATGATATTTGTATCTTATAGTTGAGAAATTTTTTTGAGCATAGGTTTATTGTGCCAATGAACAATGGAGACCTTGAGAGCAAAGGAATGCTTTCTAGCATTCTTTATAAAGATGGAACAATGGAGTCATTCAAGGTTAGTTTTGATTTGCTGTTTAAAATAGCAAGCTAAAAGGTGAACACAGGCTTCAAATGTTAAACTGTTCACTTTTCTATATAATTGCTTTACAAATCTTGATTATGACATTTTAACAATCTAAAAAGATTATGAGTTTGTAGCAAAAGATGTCTGTACATTTTGCTTTCTATATAGATTTTGCTATCTTCATCTGGATCTAGTACTACAAGGATGGATTTATGTGCCCTCAAAAACTTATGCTTCGATGTAGGTCTATTGATATTAACAATGTATATTTCTACTTGAGTAACTAGTGTCTACTTGATTTACTAGTGGATTCATGTGTCCTCCCTTTATAACTTTCACCTTGTAGTATTTGTCAGTAGGATGATCATTCTTTGAAGTAGGTGCAATAAGGGGAAACTTTTGCAACCTCTTTTGTATGTTCAAGTATTGAAATAACAGGGACTGAATGTCATAATCAAGCTAGCATGTCTAATTTTGGTATGCATTTGTTTGAGATCTTTTTGTCAAGACTCCAAAGGGATTTGCTCTCCCTTTTGGACTGGATGTTTACTTGGTTTTGAATTTGGTTTCAGCATTTTAAGGGGGAAATCACGAATGAGATGATCTTGGGCTTGACATGCAAAGCATGCATTAGGCAGATTCAACCAACCAAGAAGTGCACATAGTGAGTACACGATTTTATGGCTGTTGAAGAAGGATGGTGTTAGCTTTTGGGGTTACTTCAAAAGTGTTGACACCATGCTTGAGGGTGCTTCATGAGATGTGTGGTGCATTTTTCAGATCTGGTATAGCAGGTACAAGAAGTACATCAGTCAAATCAACATGCTTTGAAGGTCTAAAAAAACAAGGAAAAGGCCTAGGTTGACCCCTGGGGTTTGGACATCTATTGGAAAGGTTTTAAGCTAAGAAACTAGAAGTTGTTGAAGTAGCTGCGTGAGGCATCATCTCACAAGTCGGATCAGTAAAGGAATAAATAATAATAATAAAATGTAATTTATTATTATTCTTTGACAAGTCGGCCCTAGTAAAGCAGCTAGGTCGGACCCAGTCAAAATCACCCAAAAAACACTATAAATAGGAGGGACGCCTCCTCATTTGGACACACAACAAAAAGGCAAGTTCGCCCTAGCAAGAGAAAGTTCTCTACTGCAGCTAGGAGACTTTTTTTCCTGGGGTTCTCCATCTTTGGAGAGGTTTCTTATCTTTCTTTGGGGTTTGTGCTACTATGATCTGGATGTACTTCTATCTCTGAACGATTTATCTCTCTTGGAATGGCGAGCTCAAGGGTGACATTATTTTGTCTATGGTTGGGAGATGATCTTTGATCATCGTGGTTAAATGAGCTCCACATTGTTTTGTTTTTGTGCTTTGTCTTTCTTTTAGTGATCTTGGTTATGTAGCAGTCAAATTCTAACATGGTATCAGAGCGGTGCTAAAAGAAGCCATTGCCGAAAACTAGGGCTCCACGTTTTGGAGTGTTTCCGACCTCAAATCATCCCGAAATGAGCATTGAGCAACTCGCCCCCCTAGGGCACATCTTTTTGTGGAGGCCAAATTTAGTTTGGTGGAAGTTCAATTTTTTACCTAATACAGCTGGGGTCAAGACCTAGGGCTCTACAAATCAAGCCTTTCTAACCTCTATTTTGGCTTGTTCTTACCTTCCTCCAGCTCGCCTTGGTAGGGCGCAACTATTTGTGGAAGCAAACTTAAGATTTGGAAATTTTCATTTTTTGGCTTATTCTGTATCGGAGTTGGGAAACTAGGGTTTCCAGTTTTGAGCTGTCTGGTCCACAAATTTGGGAGAAATGGTGTCTTCAACTTCCTGATAAGGCACATCTCCTTGTTGTTGATGTATTTGTAACTTCGGAAGATATTCTGATGTATATTATCATTGTATGTTGTTGTACCCCCATTGGGGATGTGTGTTACCCCTTTACGGGATGTCTAAATTGTGTCTAGACCTTGAGGTACAACCTCCGTTGTAAGTCGGGGCAATAGTCCCCAGTGTAACATCATGTAATATGTAATTGTGGTCGTTCTAGAAGAAGTGAGCCCCATGTGAGTTGACATGTAAGCTCGATTCTTATTGGTCAGTGACTTGAAAGGGTATAAATAGGGAGGCGCTCTCCCTCATTTATACACACCTCACACACTCTCTAAGGAGTTTGAGAGAGAGAGAGAGTCAGAGGAGGAGAGAAAGATAGCTGTTGAACATTTCTTATTACTGCTTTTGATCATTTTACTATTCTGAAGAAGTTTGCGGGGTTTTCTCCTTTATGGTTTCCTCGATGAAAATCTTTGTGTCTTGTGTATCTTTTATATCTTCTGCATTTTGCTGTACTTGTTATTCTTTCAGATAAAGATCCCAGATAATCCAATTAGATCTTAAGAAAATCTAGCATGGTATTAGAGCCTCTCTGAAAGAAGGCACTGTGCACCTGCGAAAACTAGGCTTCCTAGTTGAAGGTGTTCTCTCCACACATCATCAAGCAAGGAGGGCTAGGCTAACTTGCCTCACTAGGGCGCATCTGTTGGTGGTAGCAGTTTCTGAATCAAAGAAGTTTCATTGTGCAGCCGAAATACAGCTACAATGGCAGCTAATGGAAATTAGGGTTTCATGCCTGAAAACCCTAGAAGACTGAATTTAGTCATTCTAGCACTTTCGCTATAACGTGAGATTGGAGAAGGCTCAGAAGCCGAAACTTTTATAGGCCAAAGAGAAATTCGTGTTGTACACTGTAAAAGTTTCAGCCTCATATTCACTATACTTCAGGAGATATGGTTCCTCCAAATCAGGGTTCCAATCTCCTCCAGAATACAGTCATAAACATGTGACCTAGGGATATTTTCTATATCTCGGGCTTGGAAGGTCCAAACGAAATTTCGCAAGATGTTACAGGTAGGGCACGAACTTTAGTTTCTGTGGTACATTTTTCAGACCTAGAATGTGAAACGGTGACACGTGGCAATCCGTACAAGTTCGCTATGCTGAACAAACCCCAAAACAGTGACCTTGGGAAACTCAACATAAGTCTCACTTGGAGAATCCATTTCTGCTCTAACCTATGGGGTTGGGAAGAAGATTTATCAGGTTATCACCGTGAGAAGTTTCAGACTTTAAAAATTTGAAACTTCGGGGATACAATAGAATCAATATCAGTCATTTCTGCAGAAGAAATTGGAAAACTAGGGCTTCCTGTTCCGAGAGCTTCCCTCCACTGTTTTTAGAAAAGGAGTACATTGGACAGCTCGCCTTGAAAAGGCTCATCTTTGTATCCAATAAAAAGTTTGAAATTCCAAGTTTTGAAAATTAGGGTTTCTCTGACAAACCCTAGATCAGCTAGCTCTGGAACCAGGACGGACACCTCAAATCAGTAAGATCTAAATTTTTGCTATTTATATTTGAGGTTCTTATTTCAAAATGACTAATCACACCAGCTTGATGACAAGCTTGGTGAAGCTGACAACTTAAGAGTATGGAAGTAGAGGACCTCTGTGATCCTTGAAGAAATTGACTTGGATTAGTATTTTAATAAGTTCGTTCTAAGAGCCAAAGGGAGATGAGGCTAAGGATAGAGCCAAGAGAATCATTGTAGATTCTATTAAAGATCATCTCATCCCTAATGTGTCATCCTTGAAGACACCAAAAGGAAGTGTTCGATGCGCAATCGAAGAAGAATAAGATATTGATATAACCGCCTTGAATGGCCTCCCAAGATCATGGGATTCATTCATTCGAGGAATGTGTGCCAGAAGGAAGTGATTACCTTCAACATACTTTGGAAGAGTGCACACAAGAAGAAGCTTGACTCATAATAAGAGAAGAGAAGATGGGAGCAGCTGAAAATCAAGCTCTCACGATTCAAAGAAGATCCCTCAAGCGATGAGGAATATGAAGGACTCAATTCTTGAAGAACCTCTTATCCATATTAGCATTTGGATAAGAAATGATGCTGTTATGAATGAAGAAGATGATGAAGCTGAAGGCTCAAGAAGGAGTCTACCCATGAAGCAAATAAAGATAAGTATTCAATTGTCATTTCATGATATTGTTTGGTTATGAATTTGTTTATAATCAGTTGATGTGTTATGCATGTTTGAGTATTTGCATTTATACTACTGAATTGCACATGATGGGTAAGAAGTCAGTGATGTTGTATAACATTCCATTACTACTTATTTAGATTGAAACCTCTTTGCTGGTGTTGTCCGCCGATTGCACACCAGCAGCAGAAATCTTTCGAAAGCTGTCTCCTCACTTGAGAAAGTGGGAGAGGTGTGACCTTGGGAGTAAGCACAGAGCCAAGTACTGTCACCTACTCCTAGCTCCTCCGTTTAGGCTAACTCCTAACGAAGCCAAGGGGGGTAGTCCCTAACAAAGAGTTTCTAAGGCTCAATGTGTTTAAGTTAATTTTATGGAAATGATGCGGATGGGTGTTGTTTAGGAGTTTGTTTATGATGAAGATGATTACAATTATAAAAATTTGAACACAAGACAAAGGCAATCCACGTTGTTGCACTAGATTAAGAGATGAACAATATATCAAGAACTTATAAAAATAAAATTGCATCCACAGATAAAGATTTTATAAGCCAAGGACAAATGGTCCAGTTTAATAATGCATGAAATGACAAACCAGTGCCTTATGGAATCAAAGCTTTGCGATGCTTGAAAGATAACAAAAGTACAAGTCTTGAAATAATGCTAGTGAATGTGTTATGCGATTGCTCTTGGTATGTTTTAAAGATTTTAATGGTCTTGTTTATTATGGCTTCAAAAAAAAGGTATCAGAGACCAACCGGGAAAGTGTTCGAAGTCATTCCGTTCTAGACATGTCGGCTCGTCCAGTATCCCGGGCTGGTGTCCTGGAGGATTGACCAGCTAGTCGTGACTCTAAGACAACGGGGAGTTTCGGCGCCCTTACTGAGAATAGACTTGAATGCTTTCTACAATGCTGGTGCGTTGGTTATGGGTAAAATTTTTTTATGTTGTTATTGCAAGCTTAGCAAGTTCGTTCACCATTCTGAGTACGAGCCCAACTATGAAAGTCGGCAGAGCATACTAGGTGAGGGATGGCAACGAAGTAAATTAATTAAAAGGGGAATGTGAGTTGCAAAATTTTATTAGAAAAATTAATTAAACCCTCCGACAGAGAGTGCTCTTGACTTTGTCTTATGACAAAAGTTTAATAGTTTTAGCTATTCTATATGCCTAAGTGCAAGGATGATGCAAAAATTAATATGCTCTCCAATAGAGAGTGCTCTTGACTTGGATTCTGGCAAGTTCAAGAGATTTAGAAATTAATTAGTAAATTAAACAAAGCAAAAGTACATGAAATGAAAGAAAAATTAAACAAACTCTCTGATAGAGAGCACTCTTGATCCACCTTATGGTGAGATTCAAGAGATTTTGGTTCTTTTTACTTTTTGCAATATTATATCAAATGAAAACAAAATCTAAGTTAAAACTAAGTAAAAGAAACAAGAAATTTATCTTTTTCTAACTTTTATGAAAGCAAAACTTTTCAGAAATGAAACAACTTTTCTTATTCTACTCTAACAAATTACTCTACAAGCATGCAAACATAAAAATGAAAAGAGACGATACAAGCTTCCCCCAAATGGGGGAAGAGGGGTGTGGGAGCCTTTATCCCACTTGCTTTTTATTAACTTTTACAATGCTTTTTGATGCTTTTTTGCCTCTTCTGAAAGAGCAAGGTGAGAAAGGGAAAGAGAGAAGAGGGAAATGTTTTTGTCTTTTTGCTCTTTGCTTGCCTTTAGACTTTGGGCTTTTCTTGATTTTCCTGAAGTAAGAGCTTTAAACACTTGAAACGTTATATGTTAGTAAAAAATGAAATGAAACAAACTACAAACTAACCTTTAAAAAAGGGTAAACTTCTACGGTGAAAAAGGAGGAAAGAAAGAGGAGAAAAAGCTATGAAATGGGAGAGGAAAAAGACAAAAAGAGGGCTGTCCAAAAGGGTAAAAGAGGGCTTCAAACTAAAAAAAAGAGGACTGCAAACTAAGTAAAGATAGGGGAAAATAGGGCAGCGAAGAGGGAAGAGGAAGAGCAAGCCAAACAAGGCAAGAGAAGGGAAGCCAAAGGATGGAAAAATGGAGACTAGGGCTTCCGAAAGTAACCAGTAACCAAAGTAAATATTTCTTGTGGATGGAACACAAGAGAGAGAGAGATACTCCCAGCTTTCTTTTTGTATTAAAAGAAGACGATCCCTGTAGATCCTGCAATCACAAAGTGTTAAACAAAATTTGGTTGCTTGAAGCTTGGGATAGAAGCAGCTGAGCTCACACGCTTCTTCAATCTGTGAAGCTTGATAACACACCAAAACTCAATACAAGAAGTGAGATCAAAATTACATGCTAGTATGCTAGGAACATTAAATCAAGATCAATATTACGTATTACTGACTACTCATGTCCATCAAGATACTAATCTACTTTGCATAAACAACCAAATTGAAACAACAAATGGCTATTCTACCGTGCCAACAATGGCCTTCTTGAACTAACAAAATAATTGATCTCATGCAAGTATTAAAAGATAGGGGTGAGAGACAATATCACCTCAACCATTAGAAAGTTACCACATGCAAGAGCTCATAGACCTCCAAAGTCGATATCTTTATTAACAATTCAAAGCAAATGCTTGATACAATTTTCTCAGAGTAACTCTACTACAAAAGTTCCATCCCAATAGAGCTCAAAGAGCCTTTATTTATACAAAGAGAGAAGGCTAAAACTCTAAAACCAAACTCCATCAAATGCGGGCCAATCCCCAAGATTTAGCAAACTCGGCACATGAATGAGAGACCAAACCTAAATTAAAGTTGGTGTGAGTGAGGGGTGGCCTCCACCTAGGCAAGGCGCCCCCACTCCCAACCCTAATCACCAAAATCCATCCACCTGAGAGCCCACACATGTGAAGGCGCATCACTGAGGAGAGAGGAGCGTGAACATGAGGAGAGGCGTGAAGGTTTGAAGGAGGAGTTGTTTGGTGATGATGGGTGCCAAAACCCTTAGGGTTTGCACCAAACACTTCTTGCATTTAATACCCTGCTTCGTAATTATCATCAAACCAATCATTGCCTTCCAAATCACCCAACTCATGAGCTTAGCTGGAGAGGACGAGTTTGCTAACTAAATGTGACTTTAATGCTCTCCGATTGTTGACTGAAGAGGATTTGTGTCGAGTTGAATCATCATAAAAGCCCGTTGACATGTCATTTAGTCTTTTATTTTATTCAATTCGGTTTATTTTGGAGAGTTTTTTTATTTTCTCCAAAACATTCATTTTTAATATTTTAATTAATAATTTCTCCGTAAATGACTTTTTTGAGAAATTATTAATTATGAGGCTGAATGAACATCTGAAACCTGGGGATAGCTGGCCAATTGATCATGAATGATTTTTGGCTTAAGGTTAGAGCCTTCAATCACTAAATTCGGGTCCCGGATGACTCACATATTACAAATTGAAATTTTTCCATTTAAACTATGGAAAAATTTAATTAAAAACTTAGGAAAAATAAAATAAAAAAATTGAAAACCCAAAATCCAACGCATCCAGTAAAAATTTTTCAGAATTTTTTCTGAGGGTCCCAGTGACTTAGGACATGACCATAGTCTATTCTAATAATGTCTAGTAGGTTTATACATACTCAATTGGGCTCTAATAACCCCCCAAGGCCCAGAATTCAAAATCGGGCATTCCAGCTTTGGAGGAAGCGGGAGAAAACCTCGTTGATTATACTCGGATATAGGCAAAGCATAATTGACAAGGGCAAAAAAGTCTCTGGAATACCTTAGTTGAAATTCTACGTCTTAGGAGACCGAACTACTCAAAACATCCTACTAGCACATTTTATTATAAACCTCGCGGGCCATGGTCATAATTACTTAAAACAAAAATTGACTAGCCAAAACTGGCTAGGCACAAAGGCGGATCATCTGATACACTGGAACACAAACATTTATCATGTTTGTCAAATGGCCGCTCCTCAGCTAATCCAACTATGGTACAAATAAGTTGGTAACATCTGGCATATTAGGAGTAGTACACACTCTTAATTACATTAGGGTAGAATGCATCTAGACGTTATTGCATGTATACATGATATGGATGAATGTTGTAGCATTGGCTAAAATAGTCGCATGTCTATGTTACATATATTTGTCACTACTAATATGTTTTGGAAATTATGATATGTTTCTAATCATGCAAGTGAACTTGACTTGTAGATCATTCCAAAGAACAAGTAACGACAATTCAGAAGAGGAACCTGAAGCTTCTCGGGTCAAAGACACCATAGCGAAAGAAAGATCTTCAGAAGAATATAAAGAGAACGGTAGATCCACCTCGAGAGATGAAGACCACCTTGGGCACGCGAAATAATCCAAGATGAAGAATAGCATGACGATACTTCCAAAGAAAGAAAGAGGCCTCAGACACACTCGAGTTATGTGACATTGTTGAGCGACATCATTGATGCAGAGCCTTCCAGCTATGAAGAAGTAGACAAGAAGAAAGGGAAGGAGACTATGATCAAAGAGTACTAGTTCAAGTAGAATGATGTCTAGGATGCGGTGTCGAGACCTGAAGGGAAGTTCGTAGTGTCTTCCATAATGGATCTACAAGATCCAACATGCAGTAGATGGCAACATCGTGGGATACAAGGAATGATTCGTAGCACGAGGCTTCTCACAGAAAGAAGGCATGGACTACGAAGACACATTTGCACTATTGACGTGGTACACTTCCATTATATCCATACGTACAGGTATGAGATGGGAGATACATCAGCTGACATCAAGATAACATTCTTGAAAGATGTAGTCAAGGAGGAAGTATACGTAGAGAAACCACTGGGAGTTGAGACACATGACGGGCAGACTCGTGTGCAAATTAAAGAAGGCATTGTACAAGCTCACAGATGGGTGAGAGAAGAACTTTTTAACAAAGTTCAAGATAGAGGATCTTGGTATTCAATGTCCCTAGATGGATACATAGAATATTAGTAGTAGAGGAAGCTACTCGTCACTCCATTACAAAATGTTTCAATATATAGAGTACGAAAGGCAGAGGGAGAATGATGCTCCGCTTCAGAGGGAGTGACTGCAGAAGATCCTGAGGTTCGACATGGTACGACATGATGGATAGCTTACTGATGGCTCTAGGCTTTACTGAGAGTAAAGCGGATTCCAACCTTTACTTCAAGGTTGAAGGCGGAAGACCAGTGATGCTCCTGTTATATGCCGATGACCTGTTCCTGACAGGAAAAGACATGCTCACTTGAGCCAGTTCCTGACAGGAAAAGACATGCTCACCTGAGCCAGTTCCTGACGGATCCAAGACATGCTCACCTGGTTGCAAAGCATGCAGTGAGGTACTTGAAGGGTACAGTTGAGTATGGGATCAAGTATGATATGAATTAGAAGAGTAACCTACATGGTTATGTTGATTCGGATTGGTAGCGCCGCTGAGAAGAAGAGCACCTTGGGTTGCTTCTTCAATTTGAGATCTAGTATGGGCTATTGGTTTGGCAGGATGCAGTCCTGCATGGCGCTAAGTACAGTCGAGGCAAAATATGTTGCCACTTGCTCGGCTATTTGTGAGGTAGTATGTTTCTTTTGAAAGCTACTATTTGATTTGATTGATCTGACTTGCATTTTTTGTATGATGCAGAGAGGAGCAGTGAAGCTCCAGTATCGTTGGATGTAATCAGTCCTGATGTGATTCTATGCTAGAAATGGCCAGAGTGAAGTTTGAATACTTCAAAGATAATCGTGGTGTACTTTAGATCGAGGTTGCTTCCAAGGGGAAGTGATGAGTCCGGAAGACGCAGATACACATAAGCCTTTTCGACATGGTGGCAGGCTGGGGCTCCCATGGTCGTGATGTAAGTGCAGAGCATTTCCGACATGGTGGTAGGTTGGGCCTCCCATGGTCGTGATGTAAGTGCAGAGCCTTTTCCGGATGGTGGTAGGTGTGTCCTACCATGCCGGTGGATGTAAGTGCTGGAGCCTTTCCTAGATGGTAGCAGGTGTGTCCTACCATGCCGGTGGATGCAAGTGCTAGAGCCTTTCTCGGATGGTAGTAGGTGTGTCCTACCATGCCGGTAGATGTAAGTGCTGGAGCCTTTCCCGGATGGTAGTAGTTGTGTCCTACCATGCCGGTGGATGTAAGTGCTGGAAACCTTTTCTCGGATGGTAGTAGGTTTGTCCTACCATGCTAGTGAATGTGAGTGCTGTGTTATGTGTATTTGGGCTGTGCTCCGTGTGACGATGAGATGATCTGAAAATGATGAGGTAATAGCAGGGTACACAAGTATTGCAAGGCATGCAATCAGTCCTGGGATGCTCCTTCAGGTTTTGCAGTGGCATATAATCAGTCCTCGGAGATCTTGCAGGTTTTGCAAGAGGCATATAATAAGTCCTGGGATGTACCTACTTGATGACCTGCTCGCAGAGATGATGTAGATGAAGACTTGGCAGTGGACTAGGCCTACATCCAACATGAAAAAGGGCTGGGACTGTAGATGAAGACCTGGCAGAGGACTAGGCCTACATCCAACATGAAAAAGGGTTGGCACTGTAGAAACTTCTGATAACAGATAGTATGGGACGATGATCAAACTATAAGAAGATGATGGCAGCAGCTATGATGAAGACTCTATGACTCCGTGATGATGATGATGTGATGAAGACATGACCAGGTGTGTTGATGACTGTGTAGAGAGAGAATACCTTCCTAGTTAAGAGGTAGTGTTGATGTATTTGTAACTTCGGAAGATATTCTGATGTATATTATCATTGTATGTTGTTGTACCCCCATTGGGGATGTGTGTTACCCCTTTACGGGATGTCTAAATTGTGTCTAAACCTTGAGGTACAACCTCCGTTGTAAGTCGGGGCAATAGTCCCCAGTGTAATATCACGTAATATGTAATTGTAGTCTCTCTAGGAGAAGTGGGCCCCATGTGAGATGACATGTAGGCTTGAGTCTTATTGGTCAGTGACTTGAAAGGGTATAAATAGGGAGGCGCTCTCCCTCATTTATACACACTTCACACACTCTCTAAGGCGTTTGAGAGAGAAAGTCAGAGGAGGAGAGAAGGATAGCTGCTGAACATTTCTTATTACTGCTTTTGATCATCTTACTATTCTGAAGAAGTTTGCGGGGTTTTCTCCTTTATGGTTTCCCCGATGAAAATATGTGTCTTGTGTATCTTTTATATCTTATGCATTTTGCTGTACTTGTTATTCTTTCAGATAACGATCCTAGATAATCTAATCAGATGTTATGGAAATCTAACACTTTTGTATTCATATGTGCAAGTCTCCACACTTCAAACTTGACTTAGCTCATGCTAGGGTTTTTGAAGCAGTTTTTGGGTTGTAGTCAAGAAGATCAACATGAAGGTTGTGTTATCACGGATCTTGTAGTTGCCCCGTAGAGTAATCCTATACAGGATGGCAGAGGGGCCAAGTAACCAAAGCCGCGATCTACGAAAACCCAAACCCCCAAAATATGGATGGTTGTCACTTCGGTTAGGATATCCTTTGCGTTATGCCACTGCATGCCTAAGTGACAAAGGGGGAGACCCAGACCTATCCTGAAAGGACAGACCTATAGCTAATCAGCAGATCAAACCAACAAACTGGGAATACGCAAGGTGAGAGCTAGAAACCCTAGATTTAAGGGATAAGCCACAAATTATGGAATGTTTGTGTACGAGTGCTTAAGGATGGTAGAAATATTACTCGAACGAAATGGATAGGTGGCTTAAGGAATTACAATCAGATCTAGAGTTGGTGTGTTCATTCCAACGATCAAACCTGGGACCCTGGGGGGATTTAAGCCAAAATATGGAAAATTTCTACGAGTTTGATACAGAGAATTAAGGCTTTCAACACACCTACTTGGATGCAAGATTCAACAATACGAGAAGATCCAAGCAAAACCGGAAAGACGACAAACAGGGAACTGGTTTCGAGACTAGGAAGGGTGCTTTCTCCTCTAGAGATTAGTGCCTGGAGATGGGCAGATGGAGTCTATAGTTGATGCCTAAGAGGGAGAGGGAGTTTTTTGGGATAGCCAACAAAACCCAGATTGTCGAATTTGCAGCTCCCAGTGCAAATCGATCCGGTGATTTTTCCTAATTTTTAATGAGTTTTTTTAGTAAAAAATGGTGATGGGCGATGTTCAAAGGACAAAGAACTTACCTGAGAGACATACATGAATCATGTTGATAAGTTCCTGGATGATGAAGACTGTTTTCCTTTTCATCAAATGAAAAGTGTCGAGCAAGATCTTGATGAATTAGTGCTTCAGTCAGTGACCCTAGTGCCCCTTTCAACCTGCCAAGCCAAAGAATTTGATTAGCAAAACAAAAGAACGAGTTTCGCAACATAAAGAAAGTACAGGAAATGAGAAATCATAAGGAAGTAATCACTCCCTGATAACCGAAACCCGAGAGCCAACACAGGGCGAGTCCTCCCACCAATGCGCCTTCCTCAAGTGTGCGTCCTTCAACCTGCGAATAGATGGGTACAAGAAAAATATACAAAATCATGTCGGATTTATCTCAGTGCAGAAGAATAGTTGTGGTAATCATCATATCATTCATTTATCAAACAAGAAACAAGGGTGTAATCCCAAAAAAATCTCTTTATTCAATATTCCAGTTCCAAAGCTCATGGTTTACAATGGGGTGATCACCTCTCTTCAATAGCTTGAGAGTGTGTTCACATTTTACCTAACAATCATCCGACGGTTGATATTAAGACATCATCAACGGTGGAGATCATCAATACAAGGATCAATACATGGATCAAGATTACCACATCAAAGGGGGCACACTTTTGGTCAAGGACACCTCCCTAAGGTGGAAATCATAACATAACATAAGATACAACATGATGGTACATCGAAGGGGGTCACTAGGGGCTTAATTCACCCTTTGCCCCATTACAACCTCATAACATAAGATATAACCATATAATACATCAATGGGCCAAGTGAGGGGCGCCCCTTGGGGGACGTCCTCACTGGCTAAGCCAAACAAAATAATCTCGGACCAAATGTTGAGTGAACATGCTGGAGAACTATCCGGGGAGCCAAAATACATCATCTAAGAAGTTTCCTTGCCATTTCCTTCACCCAACATGCCAAATTGATTTTTTAGTGATTTTCCTAGTTCATTTTTTGGTGGTACATCCTCTGGAATTGAATAAAATCATCATAACTCTGTCTAGGCTGAGAATTGGGGCAAATTGATTGTACTGGATGATCTGGAGACATAGAATAATGGTATAAGTGACTACTGATACCCCTTGGAACACTGCAATGCTCTAGGAGAACCAAAAAGTCTGCAATCTTTAATAAAAATTGATCATTTGGCCAATAATAAAGTGATAATAATCACTAAGCATAAGATTCGGGGCCAAACTCTGAAAACTGAGACCGCAGTATTGGTTCTGGGCATGTTTGGAACAAATATAAGCAATGTTTTTTTTTGAGCACATACTCTCTTATGGTGGAAGCTTCTCTGCCAAAGGTTGATTCAGGGGCTTCTATAAATAATTGGGACAAATGATTAGGGACATCAGAAAAATGTTCAGAATTATTGTATGTGATTTCTCCTACCAGTTCTTGATGGATAAGCTTGTGTCTAAACCTGACATCACTTTCATTTTCAGAATCAGAACTACCTATTCCCATAAAGTAAACTGGTTGATAATCATCTTTTACCATGCTTAGTCTTTCAACACTCAAGGTTCCCTCACCATAAGTATTTTTCAATCCATCTTCATAGGTTTCAAGATATCCATCGATAAAAGGTTCCCTACAAACTCTGATTAAATTCCCATTAGAATTAGGTATGCAAGCATATGATAAATCCATCATTAAATATCCACCTAATCCAACAACCCATTTCCTAGATAACAACATGCCATACACAGGGGGAAGATCAATCACTACTACATCCATCATCGTGTTTAAATCGGGGCAAGCAAATAAATCAACTTTCAAATTCTTGATTAACCCATATGCTTGGACACCCCTTGAATAAATTCCTTAAACATTTCCATATGGACAAGTAATTTCTAATCCCATTTCCTTCATAATGCTTAGATGCATAACATTCATAGCATCTCCAAAGTCTAGCATGTAGTTATGGAGCAAGAGGTTGTTAATATGCAATGTGAGATAGAAAAGAGGATGCCCTCCACTCTTTCACTCATAGATAGCAGTGTGGATCTGAATAGGAGGATCTTCTTCTACCTCCCTACCTCTAATACTTTGAATATGGCAAGACTCGCAGGCAATCTTGGGAGCATTTGCTACTGGAATATTATCAAAAAATTGTTGAACTTGATCTTTGACTGATGGTAACTTTACTAATTCGCTTAGGGGTACACTTTGCATGAACTTATGTAATTCCTTCTCTATATCGATGCTTAATTCATAGTCGCAAAGATCATATTCTACTTCTTCATCCTCTGAGTTTAAGTGTTTATTTAGGAAAGGTGTAACATCTTGATCTTGGTCTCTACGCTGATAAACCTGGATAGTGGGTTGTGTTGTGTTGCAAACCATATTTTCTTCCTCATCCCAATCTTCTTCAAGTAGAATCCTATTGAAGTCCTCATCGTCAGCGAAGCCTTCAACTAAATTTATACCTCGATCTTCAAGGTCAAAGACTTCAGAATCTTTCTCAAGTTCCTCACATAAATAAACATTCTTATTATTTGCGGGCTCGTTTCTTCTAGGGGCTTGTGTTAGATTTTTATCATTTAAGCAATATGATCTAGGATCTTATATGAGAGAATAACATGCACAACAATAATCACAAGAGACGAGACACAGAGTTTTCTTCGAGGAAACCATAAAGGAGAAAACCTCGCAACATCCTCAGAGATAGAATGAGCACCAATAGCAAAAGTAAAACCCAAAGACACAAAAATGATCTTCGACAGTTGTTCTCTCTCACTTGTGCGAGCTCCTCATCTCTCACTCATGCGCTACAATTGAGTGAGTGTGTGTTTCAAATAGAGAGACTCACTCTCTATTTATACTAGTTTTTCCACTTGACAATTACTTACCAGGGCCGACTTCACTAGGAGAGTCTAATAACCCTAGTACTGCTCAACTATGGGGACTATTGCCTCGACTTACAATGGAGGGTTGACCTCTATGACTTTACATGACTTTATTATATTAATGATTCTCTCGATATGAACATCGGGGTACAATGAAATACAATATAAGATATACAAGTGAATACATTCTGAAGTTACAAATACATCAACACTCTCTCTTAACTAGGAAGGTATTCTCTTGACACAGTTCATCAGCACAAGTCTTTGTCTCTAGATTATCAAAACTAGATCATCATCAAGCTGGATCATCATCAGGATGGATCATCATCATCATCACTGCTCCCGCTATCTCGAGCAAATAGTGCTATCTCTCAATTCTACTTGTCATAGGAAGTTCTACAGAGCCAACGCTTTTTCATGCTGGTTGTAGGCCTAGCCTCCATGTAGGTCTTCATCTTCTACAACACTTATATCTGACCATGGGAGGAACACATCCCGCAACCATGTTAGAAAGGCTCTGCACTTACATCTGACCATGTGGGAAACACATCCCGTGACCATGTCGGAAGGGCGTTGCACTTACATCTGACCATGTGGGGAACACATCCCGCGACCATGTCGGAAGGGCGCTGCACTTACATCTGACCATGTGGGGAACACATCCCGCGACCATGTCGGAAGGGCGCTGCACTTACATCTGACCATGTGGGGAACACATCCCTCGACCATGTCAGAAGGGCTCTGCACTTACATCTGACCATGGGGGGAACACATCCTGCCACCATGTCAGAAAGGCTCTCGGACTCATCACTTCTCCTTGGAAGGAACCTCGATCTGGAGAACACCAAGCTTCTCCCTGAAGTAATCAAACTTCACTCTGGCCATTTCTAGCATAGGATCACATCAAGGCTGATTACGTCCAAGGATAACTTGCGAGCTTTGCCAGGACCCATTACATCCGAGGAGAACCTAGAGGACCATTTACGTTTGAGCAACCTACGAGCTTCGCCAGGATTTTATGCTTAGACAACTTGTCTCACCGGCTATGCTAGAACTCATCACTCCCTCTTTCGAGAGATCTTGATCTGGATCACATACTGGAGCTTCACTGCTCTTATTCTGCTTCGAATGTACTCAGTGCCATGCAGGACTGTTTCTGCTAAACCAAGAGATCACACCTGATCTCATACTGAAGTAACACCCCGAAGTGCTCTTCCTATTAATGGCATTGCCTGCCCAATCCGAATCCACATAACCCTCCAGGTTAATCTTCTGATTCGCTTCATACTTGAGCCCATAGTCAACTGTACCCTTCAACTACCTCAGAATATGCTTTGTAGCAATCAGGTGAACATGTCTCGGATCTGTCAGGAACTGGCTCAATGTGTTCACAGCAAAGCAAATATCTAGTTTCGTATTCGTCAGGTACATCAAGGAACAAATCATCCGATGATACATCGTGGCATCAACTGTCTCTAATGAAGCCTTACTCAATAGCTTTAGGTTCGATGCCATAGGTGTGGTTATGGCTTTGCAGTCCATCATCCCGAACCTCTTTAGGATCTCCACTGCATACTTCCCTTGTCCAAGGGAGATTCCATTCGCATTTTGCCACACCTCCATGCCTAGAAAGTAGTGCATCATACCCAAGTCTTTCATCTCGAACTCGGCAACAAGTCTCCTTCTTGCATCTTTAATGAGTTCCTCTTTATTTGTCAAGAACAGGTCATCGATATATAACAGGAGCATCACTGGTCTTCTTCCTTCAACCTTGAGCCAAAGGTTGGAATCCACTTTGCTCTCAGTAAAGCCTGGAGCCATCAGTAATCTGTCCATCCTGTCGTACCATGTCGAACCTCAGGATCTTCTGTAGTCACTCCCTCTGAAGTGGAGCATCATTCTCCCTCTGTCTTTCGTACTCTATGTATTGAAACATTAAGTATTGGAGTGACAAGTAGCTTCCTCTGCTATTAATATTCTATGTATCCATCTAGGGTCATTGGATACCAAGATCTTCTATCTTGAACCTTTCAAAAGTTCTTCTCGCACCCATTTGTGAGCTTGTCATCCTCTATAGGCTTTCATCTTCAACCTTGTAGCAAAGGTTAAGATCTTCATTACTCTAGGTGACCTCCAAGCTCCTCATTTATGCGTTATCCCATGGGTACCTTCTAAGCTTGTACAAGGCCTTTTTTAATTTGCACACATGAGTCTGCTTGTCATGTGTCTCGACTTCCAGTGGCTGCAAATGTCTCTTCGTAGTCTATGCCTTCTTTCTATGAGAAGCTTCGTGCTACGAATCTTGCCTTGTATCCCACAATGTTGTCGTTTACTGCATGCTAGATCTTGTAGATCCATATGGAAGATACTACATACTTCCCTTCAGGTCTTCGACATCGCATTCTAGTCATCATTCTTCATTTTAGATTTTTAGAGTGAATCTTGAACCGTCGTCACTTGTTCTTTGGAACAAATGTCATCATTCTTTTCTTGTAGGCGAATGTACGTGATCTTTCCTACAAGTCAAATGCACCAGTTGTATGGTTAGAAACATTTCATAATGCATATTTATAATGACAAATTCTTATGCATAAATATATAATCATGCAACTATTTTAGCCAATACAACATTCATCCATATCTCACGGAAACTTTCTAGAAGCCTTCCATCTCTACCATGACATCATTGAGTTTGTGCACTAATCTAATATGTCAGCAAAGAGGTTTCATTCTAGATAAGTAGCAATGGAGAGTTGTATAGCACCATGAGCTACTTACCCATCACATGCATATTAGTAGTATACTGTCATTAATGCAAACATTCTATCATGCATAACATTTCAACTGAATATAAACAAATGCACAAAAAAATAATATCATGAAATGACAATTGAATACTTATCTTTATTCGTTTTGTGGGTAGACTCCTTCTTGAGCCTTCAGCTTCATCAACAATATTTCTTATCCAAATGCTAAGATGGATAAGAGGTTCTTTAAGAGTTGATTTTTTTATATTCCTCATCGCTTGAGGGATCTTCTTTGGGTCGTGAGAGCTTGATCTTCAGTTGCTCCCATTTTCTCTTCTCTTATTATGAGTCGATTTTCTTCTTGTGTGCACTCTTCCCAGAGTCTGCTGAAGGTAATCACTTCCTTTTGGCACACATTCCTCGAATGAACTAATCCCATGATCCTGGGAGGCCATTCAAGGTGGTTATAACAATATCTTATTCTGCTTCGATTGCTTCGTCATAGCATCGAACACTTCCTTTTGGTGTATTCAAGGATGACACATGATGGTTGAGATGATCTTTAATAGAATCTGCAATGATTCTCTTGGCTCTAGCCTTATCCACATCTCCCTCTGGCTCTTAGAACTGATTCAAGTCAATTTATTCAAGGATCATAGAGGTCTTATACTTCCATACTTGGAAGTTGTCAGCTTCACCAAGCTTGTCATCAAGCTGGTGTGATAGGTCATTTTGAAATGAGAACCTCAAATGTAAATAGCAAAAGATTAGATCTTACCGATTTGAGGTGTCTGTCTTGGTTCCGAATCTGGCTGACCTAGGGTTTGTCAGAGAAATCCTAATTTTCAAAACTTGGAATCTTTCAGATCTGATTGGATAGAAAGATGCGCCTCCTCAAGACGAGTTGAGCAGCGTACTCATTTTCCCAAAATTGTAATCAGAACTACAAAATATCTGATGCCCTAGTTTTCTTCAATTTTTTCTGCAGAATTGTCTGATATTGTTTCTGCAATATATCTGAAAGCACTGCTCCTCTGTGTCTGAAACTTTGCATTGAAGTAGCCTCATCTGTGCTCTTTCCAACACCGCAGGTTTGAGCAGAATTGGTTTCACCAATTGGGACTTGTGAGAGTTTTCCCAAGGTGACTTATTTCAAGACCGTTCAACATAGTGAACTTGTACAGAGTTCCACGTGTCACTGTTTCACCTTCGGTGTCTGAATCTTTTACCACAGAAATTATAGTCCGTGCCCTATCTAGAACATCTTGAGAAATTTCATTTGGACCTTCGTAGCCCGAGATATAGCAATTTTCTCTAGGTGTCCTGTTTAGGGATGAATTTAGGGAGAGGCTGGAACCTTGATTTGGAGGAATCATATCTCCCAGAATATAGCGAATCTGAGGCTGAAACGTTTACACAGGATCAGGAATTTATCTTCGGCTTGTAAAAGTTTTGGCTCCCTAGCCTTCTCCAATCTCATGATATAGCGAATGCACCAAAATGACTAGTTTTAGTCTTTTAGGGTTTTCTGGTCCGAGGTCAAATTAGGGTTTGACTTTCCTGGAGTTTTATCTAACCAAAAATTTCGATCTTGGTTTCTAAATTTCGATTTTGAGGAGGAGAGAAATCCTATGCTGGGCTCACTAAAAAATTCCTCTTCTGTGAAAAGCCCTAATTTCCTGCAGTAGTGATAGGTCAAAAACTGAAAATGCTCAGAATCAAATTATTTTTGACAAAAAGATGCGCCCTTTAATGGAGAGTTAGCCTAGCGTCCTTTTGCTGATGATCTGTGGAGAGAGACCCAAAAAGTAAGAAGCCCTAACTTCTGCAGTTGCATAATGTCTTCTTCTCAGGTTAACTTTGATACCATGTTAGATTTTTATCATTTAAGCAATATGATCTAAGATCTTATCTGAGAGAATAACATTCACATCAATAATCACAAGAGACAAGAGACAGAGTTTTCCTCGGGGAAACCATAAAGGAGAAAACCTCCCAACTTCCTCAGAGATAGAATGAGCATCGATAGCAAAAGTAAAACCCAAAGACACAAAGATGATCTCCGACAGCTGTTCTCTCTCTTAGTTGTGTGAGCTCCTCTTCTCTCACTCATGCGCTACAGTTGAGTGAGTGTGTGTTTCAAATAGAGAGACTCACTCTCTATTTATACTAGTTTTTCCACTTGACAATTACTTACCAGGGCCGACTTCACTAGGAGAGTCTAATAACCCTAGTAACCCTCAACTGTGGGGACTATTTCCCCGACTTACAACAAAGGGTTAACCTATATGACTTTACATGACTTTATTATATTAATGATTCTCCCGATAGGAACATCGGGGTACAATGAAATACAATATAAGATATACAAGTGAATACATTTCGAAGTTACAAATACATCAACAGCTTGTCTATTATTGTCATCTACAACCCTTCTTTGATTGTTCCACTAAGGTCTTGGGCCGTAAGAATTTCTGTACCGATCATTGTTCATAGTCCTTGCTATATCTTTGGTAAACAATGTGTGACTCATCATTTCAAACATCACTTTCAGAGTTGGCTTTTCTTCAACTATAGGTTCCTCAGCTTTCCTGGGTTTTAGATCACTACAGGAAGAAGAAGGAGCATATTCATCGATGAAATTTTTCTTTCCCATAGAGGGTATTGTTATCACATATATAGTAGCCAGGCTACCATATTCTATTTTTCAGCCAGATCTCTTACATATGAGATGCTGAGATGAGCAGTTTTGATGGATCATTATTATATTAGTGGACTATTGTACTCTCCCATGTCAGGACCGAGTCTCAGGACACTCAGATTTGAGGACCGATGTAGCCATTTATGTCATTTCAGAGCAGCCATTGATGCCCAGTTTTATATCAGTTCTTTCTCATTGGACAGATGGTGTCTCAGATGGATTATATTGCATGGTTATGACTCAGCATTTTATATTGTGTTATCGTTATTATTGCTCTTATACTGATTTTTGTGACATGTATTAACTTGTGGTATCATGATCTGGTGGTCATAATTATATGGACTTGGTTGTATCTTGTACTATATATTGATGTCCCTACTTAGACTTGGAAGTTCTTGATCTATACTCATTGGTCTTACTCTCCTTAGGGAGAATAGAGGTAGTCATTCCCACCATTGTTTTGGCTTGCTAGTGTTGGCTCCATCATTCATGGTCTTCACCCATCCATTACCTTCCATTTTAGTTTTCAACCTGACTGACTTCTTGACTTATGGCATGGGGGACCTTTTTCCTTGCTAGAACTTTTGTTGGACAAGCCTCCCTGTTTATATTGTGTCTCGGCTCTGAGTTGGTGACAAAACTTCCCTTTGGTAAGTTGGATTGTATGCCTAAATCATTCTGGTCGGTTGTCTCGATGTTTGGGATTGTGCAGAACTCCCCCTACTCACTTGAGATGTTGTTGGCTAAAACTGAAAGCTCATGTACTACTTATATTGGAAATATTATATATGCGCCCATGGAAAATGAAAATGCTAAACTATGTTTCTTAACATATGTAAAGAGGGCAAGAGCAATGAAATGCTAAAATACTCCTTGAAGAGTATAAGAAAATGTGCAAAAAAGCAATGGTTAAGTATAAATATGTCCCGGATGAAAGCTGCGATTAACTGTCCAAAAGGGTCATATAGGCTAAAAAGGCCATGGAAATAAAATTGATGATCCTAATGAACTTGGATCAAGCTTGATGTAGACATGATGCCTAAGTTGAATAAGCACTCTCTAAACAACTCACCCATTTGTGAGGCATTGCCATTCCTTGTGTTGTTGTTTGTCCGACATTGGTTATAGTGAGTATTCCCTTTCCATATCCAAAGTGTCATGATGTTAAGTAGGAAGTCATCCTTTGGTTTAAGCCTTGTCAATTTCATCCTTCACCCTTCACTAGCAAAATGACTACAGCTATGAAGTGAGTATAGTCCTAAAAGTCTAAGTCTGAGTAATAATAAATAAAGCCTTATATATGTATTGGTTGATGTACTGCTAGTGAAATGAATGCTACTTGTTGTGATTGTTGCTTGAATGAGTTGTAGAGTATGTCTTAGCCTTTTAACACTTGAAGCAGATGGATGATAGTCTGAGTTATTATTGGTGTCTGATCATTTACAGATGGTTATATTGTTTATTGGATATGATTGATGATTAGATAGAGACCTGTGAGGGGTATGAGTATACACCTTAGATGGATTTGGACTCTCTGAGTCTAATGAGACAGTTTATTTCTAGTTCCGGGCACTTGCAGATATGATCAACCTCATTCTGCCTTTATGATGCCGTTTTTCTTCACATGATGATATGTCTGAGCAGGGAGATGTTTTAGTTGGATCTCCTAGGGCGTTGTATGGGCATAGGGGGTGCAGCCACTTGTTTGTACCATAGTACCCCCATCCCAGAGAGCCTAGTGGGCTCAGTTTCACAACGCAGGCACCCTAGGAGGCTGTTTTGGTAGGTTCACGTTTCCTGAGGCAGATTAAAAAATGATTAAATGGCTATTGAAGAAACGATTTGGGCTACTGAGGCAAGGAAATGACATGGGATGAGTCACAATGATGAGAGTGATATCCTCGACATCTTCTCCAACAGTTGCAGCACCTGATTGGGCCCACACCTATTTTTGGGCATTTTTATATTATTTTCTGGAGCTCTTTTGGGAGGCTCACGATTTCCTCAAGTAGGCACAAAGTCAAAGAATTAAATTATTATATTATTTTATTGTGCCATGGGGACACCCAGATGGAGTTAGTTAACACTCCTTGGACCCCCCATGTGCTTCATTTATTTCTTGTTGAGTGGGTTACCTTTTTTATGGGTGATTTAATCCACTTTGGTAATTTATGGTTATATTGATCCATGTATTGTATGTTGAGCTCATCTCAACCATTGATTAGAACATTTTATCTTTTAATCTTAGCCACTCGTTTTGAAAGTGGTTAGGATTCGATTATGATTGAGGTTCTCTCATTTCTATTTAAAGGAGAGAGCTTCTCATTTGTAAGGGGTCTTTGGCTCTTGGATCTGAATAATAGAAAGACTTTTTTGTGGAAATTTTCTGGATCTGCTTTGCATCTGATATTTTCAAATGGTGATTGGATAGTCTTCTGCTTCCTAGCATTGTGGAAATTCATGTGAGATCTATATTTTTCTGCTATCATTGTCTTGTCTACAGGAGGGCGTTTTGGTTGGAGCGTTTTTGCAGGGGGACCTCAACTCGTTCAAGTTTTCTTCGTCTTGGATCAGGGGGTTTTCATTAGTTTCATTGTGATCTATGATTACCTCGTTTTACTTTGGTGTAGCATTTGGTTTCTTTATCTTGTATTAGCAAATCTGATATTGTTGACGTTTGCTCATGCAGGATAGGGGGTGCATTGGTGGCTTGGGGCTTGCATATGCCATAGAAATCACTTGGATCTTCCAGAATTGATCGGGATAGCATGGATCATCACTGTTAAGAACTTCTACAAGCATTTCCAGGTAAGATCTAACAGGCAAGTCTCTTCTCTTCAGATCTTATTCCATTGTACCTTGCTTTACTTCAATTTTTCTGAATACTCCTAAAATACTAAAAACCCAAAAAAGCAATAAATCTGGGAATCGTCCGATCTTTGGCCAAACCGTTTCTGGGTTTCATAGATCGGGCCTCCCCTTCACCAAATCTATTGCAACGCAGGTCAAACTCTTGCTGGTTTGACCTAGATCTGAGTTTTAGCCAAAAAACTACATAAACCCGCACTGAAAATTTGACCTGCTAGGGTTTTGACTTTTTTTTTTGAATTCTGACTACATAGACGGATAGATCGGGTCCCACACAGTCCAAATCACCCTCAACGCTGTCCAAATTCTTGGTTGTTTGACCTAGATCTGAGTTTTTGACTGAAACAGCCCTAGCGCCCTCACTGAAAACTGGACTTATTCGAAATTGATTTTTTTCTGAAATCTGACAAACTAGGCTGATAGATCAGGGCTTGAGCACTCCAAAACACCCCCAACGATGAGCTAGTTCCTTCCAGGTTGCCCTAGATCTGAAAAATTGGTTTTCAGCCCCCTAGTACCCCTCATAAGATTTTGACTTTTCTAGATTTGATTTTTCTTGCAATTTTCTGATTTGGGTTTGTAGATCGGGCCATCCTGATCTCATTTCCCCTCCAACGCTGAGTTGATAGCCTCCTGGTGGCTCTAGAGCTGCAGATCTGGCTCTAGGTGGTTGGATAATCAGGGGGATGAACAAAGGACTTAATTGAAATGCTTCTGAGGGGTGTTATCACCCGCCTTGTAGTTTCCTGTGTGAGGTGGATCCAGGATAGATGGTAGAGGGGCAAGCAACTAAGGGGTGGAACCACGACTACCTAGACTGCCAAATGGATGGTTGTCACGTCAATCAATGCAGCCTTCACTTTATGTTATCCTAGTTCAGGACAACAATGGGGGAGACCCGGATCTGCTCCCGATAGGAGAGATCGGACCTAGACACCAAAAGAAGATCAGATGGGGCTCCAGGGTACTTAAGGTGCAAGGTAAATGGAAACCCTAGCTCTAGGGTTAAGGTACTAGCAACTGATGGAGATGACCACTATCTTGGGAAACGTAACTGTGACAGGGTGAGCAAGAATAGAGTTGGGAATGCCTAGTACCAAGGGGACAATCTCAGTGAAAGTTAGGTGACTTGAGTTATTAGTAGGTGTTGGCAAAAATGAGTAAAAATGAGGTCAAGATGGGGCAAGCGCTAGCTAGGAGATCAGTGCCTTGTGTGCATTGGGAAATGGAGTCAGCAGTAAACCAATGTTTCAGAGAACCCACCCGGGAGACACCTTGATCTACGAACCCAGAAAGTAGTTGGTCTGGAAAAGCTAAGGTACAAGAAACCCAACTCAATGGATGGCTAGCGCTAGGGCTTAGGAGGATATATTTGTTGTTCTAGGGTTACCTGGAGGCTAATGGCTTAGCGTTAAAGGAGAGAAGAGGTTAGGGTGATTTGATCTACAAGCCCAAATCAGAAAATCAGTGGAAAAATCAGATCTGGAAAAGTCAGAATCTGATGAAGGGGGCTAGGAGGCTGAACACCAATTTGTTAGATCTAGGGCAAACCGGAGAGAACTAGCTCAGGGTTGGGGGTGTTATGGAATGCGTGGGACCTGATCTATCTGTCTATCTTGTCAGATTTTAGAAAAACTCACTTCCGGAAAAGTCTAATTTTCAGTGAGGGCGCTAGGGCAGTTTCAGTCAATTTTTCAGACCTAGGTCAAATGGTCAAGCAATTGGACAGCGTTGGGGTTGATTTAGGCAGTGTGGGACCCAATCTATCCATCTGTGAAGTCAGAATTCAGAAAAACTCAAAACCCTAGTAGGTCAATTTTTCAGTGGGGGGTTATGTAGTTTTTTGCTTAAAAATCATATCTAGGTCAAACTGTGAGGAATTTGACCAGTGTTTCAGTTGATTTGATGAAGGGGAGGCTCGATCTATGAAACCCAGAAATGGCTTGGCAAAAGATCGGACTATTCCCAAGTTTATTGATTTTTAGGGTTTTTAGTGCTCTAGGAGTTTTCAGAAAAAGTTGAAGAAAAGCAAGGTACAATGGAATAAGATCTGAAAAAGAAGAGACTTACCTACTGGATCTTACTTGGAAATGCTTGTAGAAGTCTGTAACAGTGACGATCTTTGCTATCCCAATCAATTCTGGAAGACCCCCATGATTTCTATGGCATATGCAAGCTCCAAGCCACCAATGCACCCCCTACCCTGCATGAGCAAACGTCAACCATATCAGATTTGCTAATACAAGATAAAGAAATCGAATGCTACAAGACAGTAAAATGAAGTAATCATAGATCACCATGAAACTAATGAAAACCCCCTGATCCAAGACGAAGAGAACTGAGCAAGTTGAGGTCCCCCTACAAAAACGCTCTAGCCAAAACGCCCTCCTGTAGACAAAACAATGATAGCCACGAAAAATATAGATCTCACGAGAATTTCCAAAATGCTAGGAAGCTGAAGACTAGCTAATCACCGTTTGAGCACATCAGATGCAAAGCAGATCCAGAAAAATTTCCACAAAAAGTCTTTATATTATTCAGATCCAAGAGCCAAAGACCCCTTACAAATGAGAAGCTCTCTCCTTTAAATAGAAATGAGAGAACCTCAATCATAACCGAATCCTAACCACTTTCAAAACGAGTGGCTAAGATTAAAAGATGAAATGTTCTAATCAATGGTTGAGATGAGCTCAACATACAATACATGGATCAATATAACCATAATTTATCAAAGTGGACTAAACCACCCAAAATAAGGTAACCCACTCAACAAGAAATAAATGAAGCACATGGTGGGTCCAAGGAGTGTTTGATTAACTCCTTTTGGGTGTCCCTATGGCATAATAAAATAATATAATAATTAAATTCTTTGACTTTTGTGCCTCCTTGAGGAAATTGTGAGCCTCCCAAAAAGAGCTCCATAAAATAATATAAAAATGCCCAAAAATAGATGTGGGCCCAATCAGGAGCTGCAACTGCTGGAGAAGGTGTGGAGGACATCACTCTCATCATCGTGACTCATCTCATGTCATTTCCTTGCTTCAGTAGCCCAAATCGATTTCTTCAATAGCCATTTAATCATTTTTTAATCTGCCTCAGGAAACGTGAACCTGCCAAAACAGCCTCCTAGGGTGCTTGCATTGTCAAACTGAGTCCACCAAGCTCTCTGGGATGGGGGTACTATGGTACAAACAAGTGGTTGCACCCTCCTATGCCCATACAACGCCCTAGGAGATCCAATTGAAACATCTCCCTGCTCAAAAATATCAATCTGTGAAGAAAAACTGCATCAGAAAGGCAGAATGAGCCTGATCACATTTGTAAGTGCCCGGAACTGGAAATAACTGTCTCATTAGACTCAGAGAGTCCAAATCCATTTAAGGTGTATACTCATACCCCTCATAGGTCTCTATCTGATCATCAATCATATCCAATAAACAATATAACCATCTGTAAATAATCAAACACCAATAATAACTCAAACTATATCCATCCGCTGCAAGTGTTAAAAGGTTAAAACATGCTCTACAACTCATTCAAGTAACAATCATGACAAGTAGCATTCATTTCATTGGCGGTACATCAACCAATACATATATAAGGCTTTATTTATTATTACTCAGATTTAGTCTTTCAAGACTATACTCACTTCATAGCTATATAGCCATTTTGCTAGTGAAGGGTGAAGGGTGGAAATGACAAGGCTTAAGGAAAATGATGAATTCCTACTCAACATCATGACACTTTGGACAAGGAAAGGGAATACTCACTATAACCAATGTCGGACAAACAACAACACAAGGAATGGCAGTGCCTCACAAATGGGTGAGTTGTTTAGAGAGTGCTTATTCAACTTAGGCATCATGTCTACATCAAGCTTGATCCAAGTTCATTAGGATCATCATTTTTATTCCATGGCCTTTTTGGCCTATATGACCCTTTTGGGACTTCACCAGTGCTTAAAAGCACAGCTAATCGCAACTTTCATTTGGGACATATTTTATGAGGTCAACGTATTTTTTATCATTGCTTTTTGGACCTTTTCTTATACTCTTCAAGGAGTATTTTAACACTTCATTGCTCTTGCCCTCTTTACATATGTTAAGAAACACAGTTTTATAATTTTCATTTTTCATGGGCATATATTCAATAATTTCAACATAGGTAGTACATGAGCTTTCAGTTTTAGCCAACAACATCTCAAGTGACTAGGGGGAATTCTGCACAGTGCTAAACATCGGGACAACTGACCAGAATGATTTAGGCATACTATCCAACTTACCAAAGGCAAGTTTTGTCACCAACTCAAAGCCGAGACACAATATAAACAGGGAGGTTTGTCCAACAAAAGTTCTTGCGTGGAAAAAGATTCTCCATGCCATAAGTCAAGAAGTTAGTCGGGTTAAAAACTAAACTGGAAGGTAATGGATGGGTGAAGACAATGAATGATGGAGCCAACACTAGCAAGCCAAAACAATGGTGGGAATGACTAACTCTATTCTCCCTAAGGAGGGTAAAACCAATGAGTATAGATCAAGAACTTCCAAGTCTAAGTAGGGACATCAATACATAGTACAATATACAACCAAGTCCATATAAATATGACCACCAGATCATGATACCTCAAGTTAATACATGTCACAAGAATCAGTATAAGAGCAATAATAACCATAACACAATATAAAATGCTGAGTCATAACCATGCAATATAATCCACTTGAGACACCATTTGTCCAATGAGAAAAACTGACATAAAACTGGGCATCAATGATTGCTCTGAAAATGACATAAATGGCTACATCGGTCCTCAAATCTGAGTGTCCTGAGACTCAGTCCTGACATGGGAGAGTACAATAGTCCACTAATATAATCATGATCCATAGAAAATGCTCATCTCAGCATCTCATATGTAAGAGATCTGGCTGAAAAATATACTGTGTCTGAAAAATAGAATATTGTAGCCTGGCTACTATATATGTGATAACAGGGGGTTATCTAAAATTTGTCTTGGTGAATTAACCACCCTCCAAAAGAAATTAGATGATTGATCTTTAGGGTTCTTATTCTGATTCCGAGTATAAGATAGGGAACTTTCAGGATTACTTCGTCTTTGAAGCTTATACTCGTGGGTCAGTCCCTCAGGGGGGTTGCGTTGTGGAGTCGCCCGGTGAATGAATTGCCGTGTTCACCGAAAATAGATGTCGTAAGAGAGATGACAAATAATGTAGTGATTGTGTAGATTTAACAAATTAAAAATGCAATCACTAAATTAGAACCGGATGTGATATGAATGAATATAAGAGATGAACGCATTCACAGACTCCAAAGGTAGGTAAGCCTCTACAACCTAATGCCAAAAAATGTTGGCAGAGAACGTGAGTAGAACTTAAAATAGATGTTGAACCAAGGTAGGCCTCTACCTCCCCGACAACAACACCAAAAATGTTATCACAGATCTTGTAGTTTCCCCGTAGAGTAATCCTATACAGGATGGCAGAGGAGATAGGCAACCAAAGCCGCAATCTACGAAAACCCTAACCCCCAAAAGATGGATGGTTGTCACGCCAGTTAGGTTATCCTTTGCTTTATGCCACTGAATTCCCATGACAAAGGGGGAGACCTAGACATAACCTGAAAGGAAAGATCTATAGCTAATCACCAGATCAAACCAACAAACAGGGAATACGTAAGGTGAGAGCTAGAAACCCTAGATTTAAGGGATAAGCCAGAAATTATGGAATGTTTGAGTACGGGTGGTTAAGGATGGTAGAAATATTTCTCGAACGAAATGGATAGGTGGCTTAAGGAATTACAATCAGATCTAGAGTCGGTGTGCTCGTTCCAACAATCAAACCTGGGACCTTGGGGGATTTAAGCCAAAATATAGAAAATTTCCAGGATGAGGTTGATATGGAGAATTAAGGCTTTCAACACACCTACTTGGATGCAAGATTCAACAATACGAGAAGATCCAAGCAAACCAGAAAGAGGACACAAAGGGAACAGGTTGCTAGACTAGGAAGGGCACTTTCTCCTCTAGAGATCAGTGCCTGGAGATGGGAAGATGGAGTCTATAGCTGACGCCTAGGAGGGAGAGGGGGTTTTTTGGGATAACCGACAAAACCCAGATCGCCGAATTTGCAGCTTCCCAGTGCAAATCGATCCGGTGATTTTTCCTAATTTTTAATGAGGTTTTTTTAGTAAAAAATAGTGATGGGCAATGCATGAAAAATCAAAGGACAAAGAACTTACCGGAGAGACGTACATTAATCATGTTGATAAGTTCCTGGATGATGAAGAATGTTTTCCTTCTGATCAAATGAGAGTTCCGAGCAAGATCTTGATGAATTGCTGCTTCAGTTAGTGACCCTAGCGCTCCCTTCAACCTGCCATGCCAAAGAATTCAATTAGCAAAACAAATGAACGGGATTTGCAACGTAAAGAAAGTACAGGAAATGAGAAATCATAAGGAAGTAATCACTCCTTGATAACCGAAACCCGATATCCAACACAGGGTGAGTCCCCCCACCAATGCGCCTTCCTCAAGTGCGCCTCCTTGAACCTGCGAATAGATGGGTGCAAGAAAAATATACAAAATCTATGTCAGATTTATCTCAGTGCAGAAGAATAACAACGCCAATCATCATCTCATTCATTTATCAAACAGAAAACAAGTGTGCAATCCCATAAAAATGTCTTTATTCAATATTCCAGTGGCAGAGCTCATGGTTTACAATGGTGGGATCACCTCTCTTAAATAGCTTGAGAGTGTGTCCGCATTTTACCTAACTATCATCTGAAGGGCCATATTAAGACATCATCAACGATGGAGACCATCAATACAAGGATCAATACATGGATCAAGATGACCACATCAAAGAGGGGCACACTTTTGCTCAAGGATGCTTCCCTAAGGTGGAATTCATAACATAACATAAGATACAACATGATGGTACATCAAAGGGGGGCATTAGGGGTTTAATTCACTTTATGTCCCATTACGACCTCATAACATAAGATATGACCATATAATACATCAATGGGCCAAGTGAGGGGAGCCCCTTGGGGGACGTCCTCATCGGCTAAGCGAAACAAAATAATCCAGGACCAAATGCTGACTGAACATGCTGGAGAACTGTCCGGGGAGCCAAAATACATCATCTGAGAAGCTTCCCTGCCATTTCCTTGACCCAACAGGCCAAATCGATTTTTAGTGAATTTCCTAGTTCATTTTTTGTGGTACATCCTCTGGAACTGAATAAAATCATCATAACTTTGTCCAGGCTGTGAACTGTGGCAAACTGACTGAACTGGATGATCTGGAGATGTAGAAGAATGGTATAAGTGACTACTGATACCCCTTGGAACACTGCAATGCTTTAGGAGAACCAAAAAGTCTGCAATCTGTAATAAAAGTTGATCATTTGGCCAATAATAAAGTGATAATAATCACTGATCATAAGATCCGGGGCCAAACTCTGAAAACTGAGACCGCAATATTGGTATGGGCATGCATTAGAGGAAATTTCAACTCAAAATGGGCCTCCCAAGGAAAAAAATAAAATAATAGTTAAATTAATAAAATAATATTTATTAATTTTGGAGGAAGATAAGAAAAAAACTACTTTTTTTGTTCGTATTTTCGACATATCTCCCTGTTTTTTTACTGAAATTTCGATCGAGAGAGCTCGTTGGGTGCGGAATTAAATTCTGCATCCAACGAGTACCCACTGTGCATACTTTTGATGGACACCGCTACCCCAAAAACAAGAAATACCTAAAAAAACGTGATGATGATGTTTTCCAGGTATTTCTTGTTTTTGGGGTAGCGGGGTCCTTCAAAAGTATGCACAGTAGGTACTTGTTGGATGCGGAATTTAATTCTGCATCTATGGAGCTCTCCCGCTCGAAATTTGAGTAAAAACACAGGGAGATATGTCGAAAATACGAACAAAAAAAGTAGGTTTTTTATGATACCTATCTCCAACTTTATATTAATTTTTTTTTAAGACCTATATGGTATTTCAAATTTAAATCAATTTCATTGGCTAACACATGATGACATGGAATTTGAATTAGGGTTGAAAGGCCCATTTTGAGTTGAAATTTCCTGTAATGTTTGGAACAAGTATAAGCAATGCTGTTTTTTTGAGTCATTGCCTTGGGAACCGTGTTTGACTTGGTCAACTGGGTTGACCAGGTCAAAGTACCCAAAATGAAGGTGAGATATTATATCAATATGCTCCTGCATGTATCCAAGGTAAGAAATGCTCCAATGGTGTATATCAAAACCCAACTTAAGTCGTGTTATTAAAAATCACGGTGACAATAATAATAATAAATATGATATACCTGTGCCTTTGAAGGATCATTGAACCTTCTGGAAGTCTCTTGTGCATGCCATGCCTACAAAGTTTAAACAGTCTGCTAGTGCTGGGTGAAGGTGGAAAAAAAAGGTTTAAGGTAAAGGGGGATTGACTCATGACTGACTTTGACTCTGTGATCTCTCCTACTGATAACCAATACAGTCAACCATAATGACATATGCATGATAGATGGCAATAGGGGATGGTGGTGTCTCACAAGTGGATAAAGTACTTGGGATTGTTTCCTTCAGACTCTAGCAAGTTTTCCTTTGCACTAATTTGCAAATACAGGTCAACCTTCAAAGGCAGGTGCCCTATAAGCCTTCTGGGTTCCAGTATTAACAAAGACAAAGCCTTTGCAAGCTAGGCTCACCTTGTTGCCTTGTGGGGGCAAATGAGCCGAATACTATACAAAGAGTGTGTGCTCATCCTTTGACCATTGATCTTTTTCAATATCTTTCATTTTCATATAAGATAGTAGCCAACCTACAAGAGCAGGTGCCCTGGAAATCCTTTTGGGCTCCAGTAAATGACTAAGGCATACCCCCGTTGCCAGTGAGCAGTCCATAGCCCCGACGGGTTTGCCTCTCCTTACTGCCCTTGTGGAGGGCAAACGAGCCTTACATTATACAAAGAATGAGTGCTCAACCCCTTGGCCACTGACTACTTTTTTGAAACATTTATACTTACTCAGTGAACCCAACCACACTGGCCAAGCCACATACTTCATAGCCAAAGACACATAACAACATGGAGTCTATCATGCATATGTGTCAAAATGGGGAAAATATATTCAATCTCACAAGTCTCAGTCAATCTAAGTCATGGGATAAAATTCAAACAATGGATGAAATGGATGGATGGAGACAAATGACACATGGAACCAACATATTAGTAAGGTTTAATCATTTGTGTAAAGCATGACATGGGCAATAGTCTTCAACATTGAGCCCTTTGATCGGTCTTAACGCAAGTTTTAAGCATCAATATATGTATAAGCATAGGTCACCATAATTATCTTAACAAAATAATCCTAGGTGTTTTATATACATCATAGAGAAAAAACAAACCAAGGAAACATATACCTGATCTCACCATATATACCCGTCTCCATCTGATAAGGCCCCTCTGTAACTGTGTGTACCATATCTGCTCTGCATAAATAAACTAGGTCACCATTGAAAGCATCTCAATGGACAAGTGAATCTTAGTCCTGGCAAGGAAACATTGCTAACAAGGCTCTGGAATGGCTGAGGCTGTAATGAACCATGCAAAAACCCCATGTGAATGAATAACTCCTATAAGAATAAAGAGATCAATCTATATGTTGCATCATGGTAGCCCAGTGGCAATATATGTGTGATAACAGGTTGAACATAGACTTGACGAGGTTTCCAAGGCTAAGGTTCTCATTAGGATTGTTGATGAGGAGATTCCAGAACAAATGGAGAAGAATGATCTCTCTCGTATCTAGTGCTTCAGATGTCAGAAGATCGGTCACTATGTTGTACATTGACATGGTTAAGAGTCTCAGACAAAAGGAATGATGATCGTATGAAGTTCTTCTTTTGGTACTCCCTATGTTGATGTGATGATATGAAGATACAAATTGCGATGGACTCCCAACAAGAAGATGAAGAGCGAAGGACTCTCATGATTCCTACAAGGAGGTTATGGGATCCCACCCATCCACAAGACAATAAAAGATAAGTCTCTGGATTTACATGCTCTGGTAGACTGGATTTGGTTGTTTTGGATATGTTTTACGCAGATCTATATTCCAAGATTTAGGAAGTTGTTGAGCATGTGATATTATCACTTTTATTGATGTATAGTATGCTCATTTAGAAATTATTATGATTTAGCCCGTAATGTTGCACAACTTTCCATGGATCCCTCTTGGATGACATCTCCTTCTAACATGCTTAGAGTAGTACACACTCTTAATGGAATGGAAACAACAAACATCCAAATAGTAGCCATGTGTGTATTGCGCTGAAGCATTGGCTAAAAGATGCCTATTGTCATTGCATTGGATAAATTTGATTATGCAATGTTGCTAACCATTTGATGGGATTTGACTTGTAGGGAATGCTATGGCCTACAAGCAAAGGATGATGAAACTTGGTCTGAAGGACAAGTGATCCTGTTGATAGGTAGATGGATCAAAAGCAAAAAGCCTCTAGAAGCATGACTCTCAGAAGGATGACTTTTGGTCGAAACAGTTTAAGTGGAAATCATGAGAGCTAGCAAATGAGGATTGAATACATACGTGGACACATAACCGACATGCCCAGATGATCTCATGTAGAGATTGGCAATTGGAAGCAGAGGGCTTCAACGGATGTCGGTCTCTCAGCAGCAGTTGTTTGTCTCTTCGACAATTATGGAAAGCAGTTACTTTCAAGTTAGAGTCATGACAGACAAATTCTGGAGGTTGAAAGTTACTCAACCAATTTCTGAGGAGACAGAGGGAGTTAGTCCTTGAGATGAGGATCTGGCTTTAGTGTGGTAGAAAACTGATGAAATCTTCCTTAGTTAAGGAAAAGCACAGTTGCGATCCTGAGCAGGTCGAGCATGATGACTGTGGCTACACTGATGGCGATAATGTTTTGATCCATACAAGATAGTTGCAGGATCCTTGATATACATGATCGTCACCAGGATGGATACTTACATTGTATCTATGGATTCTCCAGAAAGGGAGCAGGATGATTAGCTACAGAGGGAGCATGATGCTCAGATGCAGAGGGAGCAGAACACTCCAACATAGAGGGAGGACTCTTGAACACCCTGAGATGGTGTGGGAAAACTATCCTCTTGATACTCTCTCTCGGGTACATGAATTCAGTGATATGATTTGTTATTGTTTTTCATATCTAAGTTAGGGCAGTACATAAATGCTTGCCTCGATATATATGATGCCTCTGCTAGCTGACATGTGTGCAAGTTCTCAGAAGATCCTATGAGTGCACACTAGTATCTAGATGATACGAGATGGGACCATGTTTTACTCCCTGACACTCTGTGATGGAGTGGGAGCTTGGTTCCATGATTACATCCCTCATTGAGAGGGAGTGTTGAAAATAATACGGCTGCGAGGGCCATTCTCTAGGAGAATGTCACCCTAGTTAGTTAACTAGGGTTCTTGGTCAGTTAATCAGGCAGAGTAAGTCCATAGCAGGTATCCTAGGGCCCCTAGCATTCTACTGGGGTTCTTGGTCTGGGACCAAGCAGGTTGATTGCATGACAAAGTCCCTAGCATGTGATTAGGGCTCCCTATTTGTCTTTAGGGCATTATGGTTAGGGAAAAGACAGTTCCTTGGTCACAAGGACCAAGCAGATCCTGCAAGATAAGATAGAGACATCCTGGTCGAGGACTGGGCAGATTCTTTGTCAAGGACCAAGCAAGTCCTACAGGTGGTTGATCAACATTCAGTCTAGGACTGAAGCTCAGCCTGGGGTTGAGGACCATTCTCTGGGAGAGTGGAGGACCTGGTTAGAGACCAGGGGGTTGATCAATATGATTCAGTCTGGGATTGAAGCTCAGCCTAGGGCTAAGAGCCATTCTTTAAGAATGGAGGATCTTGGTCAGTTAACCAAGATGATGATGTGTGATGCCCTCCTCTCCTAGGTCTTCAAGATAGGTTGTTTCATCAAGGGACTGGCCACCCCTTGATGGAGTCACTAGCATATGACCTTAGGAGTAGTAAGGAGGATCAGATCATCCAGTTTGGACCTTCCATGTGAACACCTATGAACAGTGACGGTTTCCTTGTGAACTCCTGAATTTTAGGTGAACACTTATGGACAGTGATTCTACACCTGTGAACTATGATGGTGATTCTCTGTGAACTCTTGAGTTCTAGGTGAACATTTGTGGGTGAAAATTTGATGTGGACACCTGTGAACTATGATGGTGATTTTGTGTAAACTCATGAGTTCTGGGTGGACACTTGTGGGCCATGTAGTGATTCCTGGCTTCGACACTAGTAAGTTATGTTAGAGATAACTCCGATACCAATAAGTAATGGTACATGGATCTATAACTCATTGGTTAAGTCATGCCAGAATACCTGGCTCCAACATTGGTAATGGTAAGCTATGTTAGACATAACTTCGAGACCAGTAAGTCATAATCCATGACTCCGTATGCCCACATGAGTGGAGACATAGTCAAGACCTTCGATGACTATTCGAGACTTATCTTGGGGATGGAGTAATAGTCAAGGTCTCCAATGACTATGTGCATAGTCAAGTCCTCCGAGGACTATCATAGACTTATCTTAGAAATGAGGTAATAGTCAAGGTCTTCGAGGACTATGCATGACTATCTGAGACTTGTCCCGTGGATGGAGTAATAGTCACAGTGTTGGTTCTGTTGTCGCCCGAAACTAGCACGCGAGTGCTGAAAGCCCAAACTGCGGGCGCGACGGCCCAGCGACAACTCTCTCTCGAGAGGCCAATGTCACCACACCCCTCTCTCCTCGCTTCAAGCTGCCTCTTCTCCAGCTCTAGGGGGGTTTCCCTAAGTTAGGATCGCTAAGGCAGGTGCGGCTGAGGGTAAGGTGATCTGAAGAGGCTACCTTAGTGAAACGCAGGTAGCAAAAGGGTAAAATGAGTCGGATTGATGGGCAGGAAGGGAAGGGAGGATCAGTCCTCGAGGGAAGGCCAGTGCCAGTATTAGAAGGGTGAATGGAGTCATAAGGGGACTCAGAAAGGCTTTGCGTTTCGCAGAAGGGAGACTAGGCTGGTCCGTTCCATAATTAGAGGCTAGGAGAATGGAAGTATAACTGACTACTTTTCATTACTCCCAGACCTCCAAGAACATAACGGCGACAAGCAACTTGGTAGCTGCAAATGCTTGCCCAACGTGCTAGATTGTTAGCCCTCTATGCTGGCTTGGTCTACAACTCCTGAAAACACAAAACTACGACAGAGATGCCCAAAATATCCAAAAAACTCAACATGATTTTTTCTATTAGGCTCTGGGAAAAATCCTCCCAGCCAAAAATTCCATCCTTTACAAGGCAAGAACCCTGCTCCTTTTAAGCCTAAAAAAGCCTAAAGGCTCTCATAAAATAAAAAATAAAACAATAAAATAAAGTGGATTGGAGATCCACTTTTTCCTCTCCAAATAGTTGATAAACTTCACTTTATTAATATATACCTACCTAAACTAGCTGCACTAACCCAAAAAAGGGGAAAGCCAATGCAATCAAATCCTCAAGACTTGAGTGGGTATTTCCACGTGGGATTTCCACAAGCCTTGATTTTGTAACCATTAGAGCCTTCTCAAAAATTGCAGACTTCAGTTAATCAGCAGCCACTCACAAGACGCCTGCGAATGAGCCACGTGAGCCAGCAAGTGGGTAGGAGAGCTGCTAGAAGTCGTGGTTATCATAAAGGATGCTACCAGTGAATGATAACTCTTTCAATCAGCTGCTAGGCAAATGATACGTGGATCCAATGCTTTGAACAATAGTCACTCCCAAAATGTCCACGTGATGGTAACCAAAACCCACTCGACCTCTATCAGTGGAAATTCAACAAGTCGGCTGCCTCTGCTCCACCTAAAAATCATTGCCAGATGAATGAATCGGCCATCGGCTCATTGGCTGCCAAATCTTCTTTAGCGTGAAGCAATTCTTCAGGAAATCAACTGTGAATATAAAATGCCGAGCCCAGGCCCCATGCGACAACAAAAAGAACTGATGATTGCACTGATAGTTGAGTTATGACACATTTAAAAATCACGCTCAGGCTAGTGAAGGGACTCGACATTTCACAGAAGAAGAAAACCCCGTGCTATGCAGAAGCTCCATCGATGAAGAATAAATTCTTACGGTATCACCCAGCTCGTGGTTAGACTTATGGCGGCCAAGAATATACGCGAAACAATTCACGACCCAAACACTGCGACGTAACCATGGATGCCCGTGACCTAACCTAATTACGTGAAAATAGAAATGTGCTGTGGTTTGAGCTTCAACGACAGCTTCCACTTACTTTCTGTTTATAGTCAGACACCATTTATGTTTCTTCTTCCTTGGAACCATGTCACTTACAACTGCCAGATGACCATACGAAACTCTCTTTTGAAAATCGGCTTCGCTGAGACTGGCCATTCCTCCACAAAATTCGATCCTGGCCGCAAGTGATAACGGTGACCACGTTCAGTGAGTAAGTGCTGCTGCTAACTGGAGCTCGGAGTGTGAGTGCACAGGGGTAATCGGTTGATAGTGTATGAACATCTGGGTGAATGAATCCTGCTTAGAACTGGAGTGCTCTTCTCACTTTCTCCATCTGTTTGCAATAATGGAAAACATAATTCTCCAGGCTCCTCATTTGACATGCCACTTCTAGAAGGATCAAATCCTTCCTGACTGTTGTCATTACTTAATGGAAGTAAATCAGCCAACTCAATCACGTGCTACTCTTCTTCTGAAGGTGAAATATTATCTCTATAAAGTAAGTCCTCTGGAGACTGCAATGTTTCACTTTCATCTTGAGCTTCTGGTAATACAAATGAAGCTTGATTCCAATGGTAAGAAAATATTTCATGGGATACACTTTTGGTCTTCGGTAGTATATTGTAATCCGAGAACAACATCTCTCCAGTTTTGTTCTTTCTATACCATCTCCAGCATCTCTGAATTTTTAGGACAACACACTTCATATATTTGTATTTTGAATTGGCTACAAACATACGAAAATAGGCTTGTATAACAACTGCAGCCCTTTCCCTCCGTACTGAACGAGGAAACTTCCAAAGCTTAAGAATATAATTGCGGGAACTGAAAGCAGATGAATGTCTTCTATTGTTGTTTCCTGAAGAAGATTCTCCTGCCTCGGAAATTGAGGAAGTAGAAGTAAAAGAAAAGCTATTTCTCTTTTTTTTCTTCAAATGCTCTATGAACATAATCAATTTGTCCCGTGTAAGAGCGATTGGCACATTGCCCTTCCAATTCACTAGATGTGTTTTGTAGCCTTTGTAAAATAGCTGTTTGATGTGGTTTTTTCCTGCCATTCTTGATAGCCTGCTTATTTGATGCTTTAATATGCTGAAGCTTCCTCCTGTCCTGCATAATTAATCTCTGTGCAGCGTCTTTCTTGGAAGGAAGAAAATTACAAATATTTAGCCAAGACAGGTCATTTTGAACATGTACTCATGTTCTGCACAGGCGTTGTTGATGATTTTTCCCTTCTTCAGTAGCCTCCACTCTAGCAGAATTATTGGTAGCCAGAGAATCAGAAAATGATGGCAACCCCATCAAACCAGCCCTTTCTTTCATGGAATTTGGATTTTCTGTGACTTTTGAAGCAGGCATTTTATCATTATCTTCTATCAAAGAATCCTGAATTTTAAATCGTCCAATTCTAAATTCCAGGCACTAATCCCACGTTTGTGCTCCTTCTGGGATATGTCTTCATTCTCGTCATATGGAACATTCTTTTGTTCAACCATGGCCTCTTCCCTTAGCTGGACCAAAAAACATCTCACGTCTTTACAATCTTTAATTCCTTAAGCTGATCACTTAATGGAGGGAGGCCATCCAAAACTGTGTGAACCACGACCTCATTGGACTGGGCATTCTTGAAGAATGGGTGTTTCAACAGCTTTTTGGCATACGGTCTCTTTGTTGGATCTTTTATCAAGCACGTCACTATTATTTCTAGGAAAGACTTAGAAAGCTTTTTGTGTCTCTCATAGTCATTCCCTTGAGTTCCATTTTGCAAGGCTATCCTCAAAAATCTTCTACTGTCTGCTTTCAGCATAGTGCCTGTGGACATTTACGTCAACATGGGGTAACAAAGAGTCCTGTCAAAAAAGGGTGCTAACAGGTTCTGTATGAACCTGTCTTCATATCCAGCATGAAACAAGGCTGGTTCTGCCGGAAGACATATGTGGTCTTCACATCCAACATGAAACAGGGTTGGCTTTGTGAAAGACGTGGTCTTCATATCCAGCATGAACCAAGGCTGGCTCTGTAGGAAGACGTATGTGATGACATTCAGTATGAAAAAGGATTGGATTTGTAGTGGTACATCCAACGTGAAAGAGGGCTGGTTGTTGTACGGATGTAGACCGAGTCGAGTTGTTACATATGGAATCCCTGTTCTGTATATGAGTTCTATGTTGACTCATTACTGGGTTGATGCCTAACAACTTGTATGGTTGGGAGATTTATGCGTTTTAGCCCATACAGATATGATAAAAGTCTCACATAAAGTTATGGCCCTTGTGATCCCTCATATGATTATAGTCCTTAAGAATTTTATGAGGAGATTGTAGTCCATGATGTGGCGTAGACTCACTAGAAGAGATAGTCCTAGTGAGATCTTTGGGTTGTGTTGACTGTTGATGCACATTGAGTACATGCATGTTCCCCAACAAACTGGGTTGAGCTGAAGCATGTCGACTTGATGCATGCTTCCTTGACGAACTAGGTTGAGCTGATGCATGTATGACTTCCTGATGTATTGGGAAGAGTTGTGGAGCTAGTGCATGTTCTCTGATGAACTGGATTGAGTTGACGCACGTAGACTGATAGACACTTCTCGACAAACTGAGATTATGTTGGAGGCCCTTCCATAGAGATGTTCGAGATAGTGGTGATGTATCGTTGATGTCCACATCCGTTTTAGTGGATGATACTAATGATGCCTCCCTGGCGAAGAGGGAGTATTGTTGTAGTAGCTACGTGAGGCATCGCCTCACAAGTCGACTCAATGAAGGAATAAATAATAATAAAAAAATGTAATTTATTATTATTGTTTGACAAGTTGGCCCCAGTAAAGCAGCTAGGTTGGCCCGAGTCAAAATCACCTAGAAAATACTATAAATAGGAGGGACGTTTCCTCATTTGGACACAAAAAAATGCAAGTTCGCCCTAGCAAGACTATGAGGGTTCTCCATCTTTGGAGAGGTTTCTTCTTATCTTTCTTTGGGGTTTGTGCTACTATGATCTAGATGTACTTCTATCTCTGAATGATTTCTCTCTCTTGGAAGGGCAAGTTCGGGAGTGACATTATTTTGTCTATGGTTGGGAGATGATCTTGATCATCGTGGTTAAACGAGCTCCACATTGTTTTGTTTCTGTGATTTGTCTATCTTTTAGTGATGCTAGTTATGCAACTATCAAATTCTAACATCGGAGACGACCTTTAGGCCTCAAGTGTCTTGTGTCCTCATGTCGGACATTGATACGTCTAAGCCACATGTCTGACACGTGTTTTGGATGTGTCCTAAAACAGGTCACGTCCAAAAACACGTGTCTTGGATGTGTCCTGAAAACAAGACACATGTCCAAGGCTTTGTAGTTATTTTCCACTTCCAATGGGAGATTTAGAGGCCATGATGTGCTTAGAGGTAGGGGTTAAGAAACCCTATACTTGGGTGGGAAACTCATGGGGCAACATGTCGTATTCTACAACAAGTAGCCTTGTGGGTCCTTTCTAAATGTACTTCACCCTCTAGTTGTGAGAGGAATTGGAGCACATATGGGAACTTGTACAGTTTGAAGAAGAGCAGGTTTGAACAGTCCAAGGTAGAGACAATGGTGTATGTGCACACCAACCTTCGTCTTATTTATAGGTAGAGGGAGGATTGGATGAAGGGAAAGACAAAGCTGTGGGATTTGTTTCCTGATGATATGGGTTTGGACATCAGTGTTGAGTTGTTGAGTTGGCATTAGCTAACTTGGATCTTAATGATCCGGTGCTAGAGCTGGTGCTAGAGCTGGTCACTGTTATCACATATATAGTAGCCAAGCTACCATATTCTATTTTTCAGATACAGTACATTTTTCAGCCAGATCTCTTACATATGAGATGCTGAGATGAGCATGTTACCAACTTCTTTGTACCATAGTTGGGTTACCTGAGGAGCCGCCGGTTGACAGACATGTTCAAAGTCTGATTCCAGTGTATCAGTTGATCCGTCTTCATGCCTAGCCAATATTGGCTAGCCAGTTTTTGATTTGAATAATTTTGACCATGGCCCCGCGGGGTTTGTATTAAAATGTGCTAGTAGGGTATTTTTTGGGTGGTTCAGTCTCCTGAAGCGTAGAATCTCAAATAAGGTATTCCAGAGAGTTTTTTTCCCTTGACAATTATGCTTTGTCTATAGCCGAGTATAATTGACGAGGTTTTCTCCTGCTTCCTCCAAAGCTGGAATGCTCGATGTTGAATTTTGGGCCTTGGGGGGTTATTAGAGCCCAACTGAGTGTTATAAACCTACTAGGCATTATTTGAGTAGAGCATGGTCTTGTCCTAAGTCAATAGGACCTTTAATTTTTTTTCGAAAAAATCTTTTTCGAACGGGGGAAAAAAAATTTAAATTTTTTTTTAATTTTTTAATTTTCCCTAAGTTTTTTAATTAATTTTTCCATAAATTAAATGGAAAAATCCCATTTGTAATAAGTCGGTCATCCGGACCCCGAATTCAATGATTGAAGGCTCTAACCTTGAGCCAAAAATCATTCTTGATCGGCCAGTTAGTCAGAGCCAACTTTCGGATCATCAATCGGACACATAACACCCTTTTTCTCAAAAAAGTCATTTTTGAGGAAAAAATGAATTTTTATTAAAAAATGATTATTTTGGAGAAAATTAAAACTCTCCAAATTAATCCAAATTCAGCGAAATAAAAGGCCAAATAACATCTCACCAGGCATTAATGAGCATTGGAGTTAACGGAAGGTAGTTTCAGTCAGCATTCAATGACATAAATGACATCTCTACTTAGGAATTGCGCCTCCTTCAGCCAGGCTCACGTGTGGGTGAGGTGGAGAGCATTCATTCGTTCGTTGTTTTGATCGAGGCAAAATTGAGGCTTGCACTGATGATCACTAGGCAGTGGATCCTCCATACCTAACATATGTGGTTTCCAGACCTAACAGGTAGCCTTCCTATGCAGACTCACGCCTACTTCATCCATTCACGCCCTCCCTCAGCTTAGGGGTGCCTTCCACATGTGTGGGCTCAATTTTGGGTTGTTTTCAGTGGCTAGGGTTGGAGTGGGGGCGCCTTGCCTAGGTGGAGGCCTCCCCTCACTCCCAGCTCTTCATTTTAGGTCTGGGCTCTCAGTTATGTGACCAAGCCGATCAGGTTATGTGATTTGGTTTTAGGGTTTTAACACTCTCTCATTGTATAAATAGAGGCTCCTTTAGCTCTATTGGGATGGACTTTTGTAGCAGAGTTACTTTGAAAAAATTGTATCAAGCATTTGCGTTGAATTGTTAATAAAGATTCGACTTTGAAGGTATATGAGCT
The DNA here is from genome assembly GCA_001517045.1 of Pseudotsuga menziesii. NCBI lineage: Eukaryota > Viridiplantae > Streptophyta > Pinopsida > Pinales > Pinaceae > Pseudotsuga > Pseudotsuga menziesii. Next base: position 168,034 of record LPNX010466372.1, on the reverse strand, counting down.
CTTGGATGTGGTAGCTTTCTAAATGGTTGAGGTGATATTGTCTCTAACCCCTATTTCTTTAATACTTGTATGAGATCAATTGTTTTTGTTAGCTCAAGAAGGCCATTGTTGGCACAGTAGAACAATCATTTGTAGTTTCAATTTGATTGTTTATGCGAAGTAGATTAGTATCTTGATGGACATGAGTAATCAGTATATACGTAATGTTGATCATGATTAAATTTTCCTAGCATACTAGCATGTTATTTTGATCTCACATTTTTATTAAGTTGTGGTGTGTTATCAGGCTTCAAGCAACCATTTGAATCTAACATTTCAATTGCAGGACCTACAGGGATCTTCTTCTTTAAAATACAAAATGAAAGCTGGGAGTCTAACTCTATCTCTCTTTGGTTCCATCCATAAATCAATGTTCTTTGGGTTACCGGTCACTTAGGAAGCCCCAGTTTAATTTTTTCAACCTTTAGGCTTCCTCCCCATTGCCTTGTTTGCCTTGCCTCTACTTTTTCTTCCTCGCTGCCCTCTTTTTACTTTAGTTTGCAGCCCTTTTTCTTCTTGTTGGACAGCCATCTTTTGCCCTAGTTTTGGACCCTTTTTGCCCTAGTTTTTTTACCCTAGCTTTCTCTTTTTTGGGCAGTCCTCTTTTGTTTGTTCGCTGCCCTCTTTTTTACTATTTTGCAGCCTTCTTTTCACCTTTTGGACAGCCCCTTTCCTTCATTTAGGACAGCCCTCTTTCCCATCTTTTCTCTCTCCTTCTCTTTGGTTTTTCTCCTCTCTTTCCTCCTTTTTCATTGCTGGTTTTTGCCTTCTTTTTCGAGATTTTAATGTGTAATTCGTCTTTAAAGTCTTAACTAATGCATAATGTTTGAATTGTTTAAAGCTCTTTTTTGCAGGAAGAATCGAAGAAAACCCAAAGGCTAAAAGCAAGCAAGAACAAAAAGACAAAACTTCCCTATTCTCTCCATCCCTTTCTCTCCCTCTTCTTCCAAGGCAAAGGCAAAAAACAAAGCCCTTAAAATTGTAAAAATTAATAAAAAAAACGAGTGGGATTACGACTCCCACACCCTTCTTCCCCCATTTGGGGGAAGCCTGTATCGTCTCATTTGTCATGCTTTTCATTTTTGGTTTAAATTGCTAATGGTAGAATAGGGTAGGATAAGTTGCATAATCATAATCAGGTAGTTCATGTTTTGATTAATTCATTATGTTTTTTGAAAATGAAGTAAAAGTATTGATTTGAGTGTTTGATTAAATATCGCATAAGTTCTCAATGTATACTTACCCCCTTGCTTTCCTGATTGGGGCCCTAAAAAGCCTGAAAGAGACTCTTGGGTAGTTAGTTTCTTTTTATGTTTTATGTCTTTTTCAAGTTTAACAAATTAAGAATCTTGAACTTGCAGAAACACAAGTCAAGAGCACTTTTTACCGGAGAGCATCACTAGTTTTGCATAATCCTTGCATTAGGCATCTAGATTAGATAAGACTCTTGAACCTCTGTCATGAGACAAGGTCAAGAGCACTCTTTGTCGGAGAGTTTAATCAATTGACTTAATAAAATTTTGCAACTCACTTCCCCATAATTAATTAACTTCGTTGATCATCCTTCACCTAGTATGCTCTGCCAACTTTCGGGTTGGGCTCGTACTCAAAACGGTGAACATACTTGTTAAGTTCGCGCAAGAGAAACATAATAAAATTTTTTACCCCATAACCAACAAACCGACGTTGTCTCGATTTAATACTCATGCAAGTGGGAAAATTCCAAGTGTGGGCGTTGGGCAAACCAATCTGGACACAGTTGGTTAAGTTATTGAACACCTAGCTGTGATTCCAGACAGGTCCGTCATGTCTTCGAACAGAGCCACTGAAGGTATTTCTAGTTACGATTTCCAAACACCTTAAGCAAGATCACCATTAAATATTTTAAAACCTACCAAGAGCATTCGCATAATCTAATACTCACTAGCTTAATTCTTAGACTTTTCATTTTATTCACGCATTTCAGTTGACTCCATAAGGCACTGGTCCTTGGTTAAAGTTGAATAATTATCTATCTTGATCAATTGTCTGTGGTTCATTTTAATTGCTATCTCTGAATGCTTAGTTAAAAATCTGGAATCTTTGCTTATCTGTGTAATCTCTTGTTAGCAACGTGGATTGCTTCTGATTAATTGTCATTCTCGTAATAAACAAACACTTCCAATCATAATAAACTCCTAAGTAACACCCAGCCGCATCCGCAACTAAGTAAAACACTTTAATCACATTGAGCCTTAGAAAACTCTTTGTTAGGGACTACCCCCCTTGGCTTCGTTAGGAGTTAGCCTAAATGGAGGAGCTAGGAGTAGGTGACAGTACTTAGCTCTATTATTGCCCCCAAGGTCACACCTCTCCCACTTTCTCAAGTGAGTAGACAGCTTTCATAATATTTCTGCTGCTGGTGTGCGATCAGTGGACAACAGAGCAATTTTGACAGATCATTATTTTGTTAGTGGACTATTATACTCTCCCATGTCAGGATTGAGTCTCAGGACACTCAGATTCGAGGACTGATGTAGCCATTTAGTCATTTACAGAGCAGTTGATGATGCCCAGATTGGTTTTAGTGTTTTCTCATTGGACAGATGATGGTTCAAATGGATTATTTACATGGTTATGACTCAACATATTATATTGTGTTATGGTTATCATTGCTCTTATACTCATTTTGGTGACATATGCTAGCATTTAGTGTCATGATCTGGCGGTCATAAATATATGGACTTGGATGTATTTGTATTATGTATTGATGTCCCTACTTAGACTTGGAAGTTCTTGATCTATAGTCATTGGGAGAATAGAGGTAGTCATTCCCACCATTGCTTTGGCTTGCTAGTGTTGGCTTCATCTTTCACTGTCTCCACTAGTCCATTACCTTCCAGTTTTGTTTTAACCTGACTTACTACTTGACTTGTGGCATGGAGGACCTTTCCCTGCTAGAACCTTTGTTGGACAAACCTCCTTATTTATATTGTGTCTCGGCTCTGAGTTGGTGACAGAACTTGCCTTTGGTGAGTTGGATTGTATGCCTAAATCATTCTGGTCGGTTGTCCCGATGTTTGGCACTGTGCAGAACTCTCTGGTCACTTGAGATGTTGTTGGCTAAAACTGAAATCTCATGTACTACTTGTATTGGAAATATTTATATATGCGCCCATGGAAAATGTAAATTCTAAAATGTGTTTCTTAACATATGTGAGCAAAGTGAAAGAGCAATGAAATGCTAAAATACCCCTTGAAGGGTACAAGAAAAGGTCCCAAAAGCAATGGTTAAATATATGCTATATCCAAATATTGCTAACCTTATAAATTTGAATATGTCCCGGATGAAAGCTGCGATTAGCTGTGCTTTTAAGCACCGGTGAAGTCCCAAAGGGTCATATAGGCCGAAAAGGCCATAGAAATAAAATTGATGGTCTTAATGAACTTGGATCGAACTTGATGTAGACATGATGCCTAAGTTGAATAAGCACTCTTCGAATAAGGCCATTCCTTGTGTTGTTGTTTGTCCGGCATGTGGTTATAGTGAGTATTCCCTTTCCATATCCAAAGTGTCATGATGTTGAGTTGGTAGTCGTCCCTTGCCCTAGCCTTGTCAATTTCAGCCTTCACCCTTCACTAGCAAATTGACTAGCACTATGAAGTGAGTATAGTCTTCAAAGTCTCGTCTGAGTAATAATAAGTAAAACCCTATATATGTATTTGGTTGATGTACCGCCAGTGAGGTGACTGCTACTTGTTATGAATGTTACTTAAATGATTTGTAGAACATGTCTTGGCCTTATAACACTTGCAGTAGATGGATGATAGTTTGAGTTATATTATTGGTATCTGGTTATTTACAGATTATTATATTGTCTATTGGATATGGTTGATGATCAGGTAGAGACCTGGAAAGGGTATGAGTATACACCCTAGATGGATTTGGACTCTCTGAGTCTAATGAGATAGTTTATTGTTAGTTCCGGGCACTTGCAGAGATGGTCAGGCTCATTTTACTCTTTTGATGCAGTTTTGCTTCAGAGGATGATGTGTTTGAGCATGGAGATGTTTTTATTGGATCTCCTAGGGTGATGTATGGGGCATAGGGGGTGCAGCACTTGATTGTACCACAATACCCCCATCCCAGAGAGCCTAGTGGACTTAGTTGGACAACGCAGGCACCCTAGGAGGTTGTTTTGGCAGGTTCACATTTCCCGAGGCAGATTAAAAAATGAATAAATTGCCATTGAAGAAATCGATTTGGGCTACTGAGGCAAGGAGATGACATGGGATGAGTCACGATGATGAGAGTGATGTCCTCCGCACCTTCTCCAACAGTTGCAGCACCTAATTGGGCCCACACCTATTTTTTGGGCATTTTTATATTATTTCTGGAGCTTTTGGGAGGCTCACGATTTCCTCAAGGAGGCACAAAGTCAAAAAATTAAAATATTATATTATTTTATTGTGCCATGGGACACCCAGAGGGAGTTAGTTAACACTCCATGGACCCACCATGTGTTTCATTTATTTCTTGATGAGTGGGGTACCCTCTTTATGGGTGATTTAGTCCACTTTGGTACTTTATGGTTATATTGATCCATGTATTGTTTGTTGAGCTCATCTCAACCATTGATTAGAACATTTTTATCTTTTAATCTTAGCCACTCGTTTTGAAAGTGGTTAGGATTTTGGTTCTCTCATTTCTATTTAAAGGAGAGAGCTTCTCATTTGTAAAGGGTCTTTGGCTCTTGGATCTGGATAATAGAAAAACTTTTCTTGTGGATATTTTTTGGATTTCCTTTGCATCTGATGTTCTTAGATGGTCATTGGAAAGTCTTATGCTTCCTAGCATTCGGAAAATTGTTATGAGATCTATATTTTTGGGGATCATTGTCTTATCTACAGGAGGACGACTTCAGCTTGGGCGTTTTTGTAGGGGGACCTCAACTCGCTTGGATTGTCTTCGTTTTTATCAGGGGGTTTTCATTAGTGTCATTGTGATCTATGATTTTCTCTTGCTATTTTTCTGTAGCATTTAGCTTTTTTCTCATGTGGCAACAAATCTGATATGGTTGACATTTGTTGTGTAGGAGAGAGGGTGCATTGACTTCCTCGGGCAAACAGTGGACATAGAACTCGCTTCAATCTTCTCAAATTGATCGGGATGGCAAGGATCATCATCATCAAGACATCTACAAGCCACTGTTGGGTTTTGTAGATCGGGCATCCCTCTCACCATTTCATTTTCAACGCTGTCCAAAAGGTTGTTGGTTTGCCTTGGATCTGAAAAACTGACTGTTAAAACCCTAACGCCCCCACTGAAATTTTGACTTTTCTAGATCTGACTTTTTCCAGAAAATAACCACTTAGGTTCATAGATCGTGTCCTCCTCATTCCAAAACACCCCCAACGCTGAGCTAGTTGCTGCCAGAAGACCCTAGCTCTGAAAAACTGACTTTTAGCACCCTAGCACTCATCAGATTTTGACTTTTTCTAGATCTGATTTTTCCGGAAATTTTCCAACTTGGGTTTGTAGATCAGGTCATCCACATCCCATTTCTTCTCCAACGCTGAGCTGATGCCTCACAGACTGTCCTAGATCTGAGGATCTGTCCCTCCAAACCCTAGCGCTAGCCCTCCTTCTGCTGGTTTCCTCTACAAACTGAAATTTCTGGGCCAAACAGTTTTCTGGGTCCCTAGATCAAGGAATGTCCCAAGTGAGTTCACTCTAACGCTGTGCAAATACTGACTCCATTGCCCAAGGCCCAATAGGCACTGATCTCCAAGCCTAGCGCTAGCCCTCTTTTGACCTCTTTTCCCTGAAAGTTGACTTTTCTTTGATGACTCAAGTATTTTGACATTGCCACATCTTTCATTGAGTCTATCCCTTTGGTACTAGATAGTCCCAGCTCTGTCCTTACTCACCTTGCATTGGTTACGTTTCCCAAGGAAACAGTTATCTTCATCAGTTGCTAGTACCTCAACCCCAGATCTTGTATCCACCCCATAAGTTACCTTGGTTCCACTTTGGATCGAACTTAACACTTCCAAAACCCTATTCCAAAGCCTTCGCACACCTGGTACCATCTCCCATAGATCTATAATATTCAATTACCTTACACCTTACGTACCTCAAGCCTACTTGATTTGATTTGGTGTCTAGGTCTGATGTCTCCTGTCGAGAGTAGATCCGGGTCTCCCCCTTTGTTGTCTTTGACTTAGATAACATAAAACGAAGACTGCCTTGATTGGCGTGACAACTATCAATTTGGGAGTCTAGGCAGTCTTGGTTCCACCTCCTTAGTTGCTTGCCCCTCTACCATCCATCCTGGATCCATCATACATAGACAACTACAAGGTTGGTGATAATAGTCACTTTTGATGATGGTGATCCTCTTAAGGGGTCATCATCCACACCAGTAGATGTAGATCTTGAATTGGGTAGAGAGGCGGAGGAGGAGGGCGATGCAGGAGAGAGCAGTGCTGATTTTGTTGATTCTGACATGGAGGACTATTGATAGATGGGATTCTTCCATCTTGATCTACCCCTTTTTGTTTTTGCCAGTGGCATTCTGACATCCATGTACATTTTGATTTTGATGGCTTAATAAGAAATATGAATCCAACATCTATGTAATAGAACATTCTGATTTTTATGACCTAATGAGACATTTTATGAGTCTGATTCTATCATTAACATATGCATTGTGATTTGTGAATGCGTAATGTGTATTGATTCTAATTTCTATTGAATATTTGTACATTTTCTAGTTTCTAAAAAAATTAGGTCTATATGTCTATTTTTTAACATATTATATAACATGCCCTTTGTGTCTTGATTCTGGGGGTCATCATGTCCATGTTGGATACTCGTATTCTTGTGTCCTCGTGTCAGGTTGTTAGAGTTTTGTAGCTTGGACAGGTACTTCTACATGGGGCTGTTTAGCAAGTAGAAGTCGTCCGGAAAAGTAACTCTCTATACATACTTTGTAAAAGTGTCTTTTGTAATACTTTATGTAAAAGGTCAATTGTATTGGGCGGTATTTGATGTCCCATGGTATTGACCATCGTATTTGCATAAAGTGAATGTTGTCTATGGAGAGTTGTATAGATACAGTGGAAGGAGAGACATATCTCTTGTGGTGGTCATTGTAAGTGTGTGTAATATCATTGATAGTGAATGGTCAATGAGTGATAAGATTTGAGAGAGGGAGTCTCTCAGAGGCTTAGGAGTGAGGGATTCACTCAATCTAGGATTTGTTGATATTGTTGAGGATTTGGGATTAGTTGCAGCAGGGGAGAGTCAACAGTTTAAGATCCGATGTGTCATATCTGGAAGCTTGGTGCTATAAGTGCTGTTTAACAAATCTGCAATAAAAACAAACTATTTGTTGGTTTTCGCCATTGGGGTTTCTAGGGTACATCTTGTGTTTGCTTTTCTCTGTGCATTATTGTTTATCAATGTGTTGCCATTTATCTTTTTAGTAATTTGAATTCTTAGGTAAAATTAATTACTGGCATAAAAATAAAAGATCGAAGTTGCAACCAGGATCTGGTAATCAAATGTTAACACAGGCGACTTAGATCCACAGTGATGATCCAATAACCTACCAAATTGAATGTAGCTCAGATGTATGAAGAGTGAAGCAGATAGAGGTTTATATCAATAGTAAAGAGGACCAAGATTACTATGGAACATATGATCAAACATCTATTCTCAAGATATACTAAAAGCTTATGGTTTTATGAATCGATAACAAAATGTCAAATATGAGTTTTCAAGCAAGCAAGTTTGGTGTCCAATGTCAATGTAAAGATCAGATTAATGACGAGCTCTTTCAAATGCAAGTTATATGACAATCGTCAGAGTGGGGAAAAATCAATCATTACTCAAAATCAGTGTTACAAAAACCGGGTTGGATCCGATAAATCCGACTGGTCCGACCGGTTTCAGGGCCTCACCGGGTCAAACTAGCATCTCAAACCGGAAATGACCGGTTCCGTATGGAACCGACCGGTTTTGACGAGTTTTACCGGTTCCGGTTTTGACCAGTTCCATACATAATTGTACAACAATACTTAAAAGGGTATTTTTTAATTTAAAAAAATTAAAAATTATAAAGTTGGTTGAGTGGGGAAGGTTATAGTGAAATATGCTCGGTATGGCACATAACAAGAGCCCTTTTTGCAAATTTGTGTATAATGGTTTGGATTCACATGGTTGCACATGAATATCTATTCAAAATTTAAGTCTTTTTTGTATTTTTGGTGGACTCGTTTTAGGGCCTCACTGGGTCAAACTGGTGTCTCAAACCGGAACGGATCGGTTTCGTATGGAACGGACCGATTTTGACTGGTTTTACCGGTTCCGGTTCTGACCAGTTCCATACATAATTGTACAACAATACTTAAAAGGGTATTTTTTAATTTAAAATAAAATAAAATAAAAAAGTTGGTTGAGTGGGGAAGGTTATAGTGAAATATGCTCAGTATGGCACATAACAAGAGCCCTTTTTGCAAATTTGTGTATAATGGTTTGGATTCACATGGTTGCACAAAAATCCAACTAATCTTTTAAGGTCGAATCAATAGAAGTATAACTTTCAAACTGGTCTTCAAATACTAGATCAGACTTGAAACAAATTTCTTATCTTGTTGTAGTAGTTTCCTTATAGTGATTAGTCTGAATGTAAAGTATCTAATAGTCGATTGAATGGTGCCAATCATTGACAAACCTTGCCACACGTAACAAAACCTATGTTGCACGAGTTTCCGGAATGTGGGAACATTGGGAATGTGGGTACGAGTGTCCGATATGGCTAGAAGTTTCCCCTAAATTTATAGGAAACGACGAGTTGGGAGCGGCAATAATATATATTAAAAAATATAAAAAATAATATAATTAAAAAACAAAATTAAACGTATGGCATGCTATTTAAGGATTGTATTATAAAATTAAAATATCATGCACGTTATAATTCATTGATAAGGGAATCCATACCTCATAATACCATTTCCATCGTTCAATAAAATTAAAATACCATAAACTATAATAATAAAAATGCTGAAAGTAATACATAGTTCAAAATTTGGCAAAAATGCCTAAGTACTACATAGTCCAAAAGTGCCCAAAGGCCAAGGCCCAAAATATATCACGAGTTACAATGAAGATGATCATAAAGTGCAATCTTGAACAACAAGGCTATCCATATAAGCTTGAGCCTCACTAGGCATTGCACCTCTATGGTTACCACCATCATCATCATCATCACCAACAATAGATGCAATGCCATCTAAGGGTATGCCAACCAAACCTGCATTTGGTGGAGGATTATCCTCATCGTCATCAATTTGAGAGGCATCTTCAACATCCATATCTCACCGTGCTACATGGCCCTCTAAATGCTCAGGTAGCTTCCTGGAAAAAAGTCGAAGACTACTGTGCACATAAACCAGTTTTTCTGCTCTCTTAGAAGTAAGTCTATTCCTCTTAACATAGCGGATGAAACTAGAAGTAGACCAATTCCTTTCAGCTGCTAATGGACTAGAAACTTGAGATAGCAAGCGTGAAGCAAGTTGTCGAAGCTCTTGGACATCCCCCCCATACATTTTCCACCATCCTATGGGATTCTTTTGTGCATAAATCTTGATGTCCCACCTTGCGTCTTGAGTGAATGCATAGGGACTTAAGGTTCCAAAATCAATAAATTGCCCACGCAACACATTTGCTTCATCTGGGGTATACATCTTGTTTATGGCATCAAGAAAGCCATGCTTTACCTCTTCATCATCAATGGGTAGATCTTTGTTTGGTCTCTCCATATACCACTTTGGATTAAGGGCATATGCAACCATGTGAAGAGAGGTATTGAGTTTGCTCCATCTCTTCTCTATTGTCTTATAGATTTCTTGGAAAAATTCCAAAGAAGGGTTTCTTTGACGAATTACATTCCTTACCTTTCCTACCATACAATCCGTACATTCATATATTTCCCCAAGATTAGGGGAATCAAAATCTGCATACCTAATCAACTCCACAATTGGAGATGTAAAAGAAACAATATACGTACACTCACACCACCAATCCGCGTTAAGAAGCATATCTTTTACCTTCTTTGCTTGAGTTGATTTAGACTCGGACCATGAATTCCACTCTTCTGCAACGTTAGTGGCTTGTAAGGGTGCATACACCTCAACCATACGCTCAAGAAGAATGAAGTATGTTGCATACCTTGTTTCTGCAGGCTTCAAAAACTGTTTCAGTGATTTCATCCTGTAGATTGTCAATGAGGCATTGTGGTTGCAAATGAACATTTGTGCCTCTCTCGCCTCTAAAATGATTTTTAAAATTCAGGATATATAATCAATATCTTTGAGAACATTGTTAAGAGCATGTACACAACAAGGGGTCCAAAAGATATGTTTGTATCGGCTTTGGACCATCAATCCAGCTGCTTTGCAAACAGGTGCTGCATTTGTGATAATGTGTACAACATTTGAAGGACCAATCTCATCAATTGCATCCCTCAACACTTAAAACATGAAAGTAGCATTTTTCAATTTTCCACTACAATCAATTGCTCTTAAGAAGTAGGGCCCTGCAGGAGATGTAACAATAATATTCAACAATGGCCTATGTTGAATGGCTGTCCAACTGTCCATGACTATTGAACACCCTGAATAAGTCCATGATGGTTTGAGGTCTGCCATACGCCCCTGCATTCTTGTCACACCCTTGTCTAACAATGATGTCCTCATTTTGTTGTAACCTGGGGGTGTATATCCTTGCCCAATAGCTAAGATTTTTTTCACCATTTCCTTGTAATATGGTGAACGGGTGGCATTAAATGAAATCCCATTTGCCATGAAAAAATCAGCGACAACATCGTCAACCTCATCCCTATGTACAACATTATAGATTTTACGAATTTGTTCAACAACAACAACACTAGCAGACTTGTTTCTCTTAGGAGTAGAACCCGCTTGAGACTCAACTTGGTTTAGTTGACTTTGATTCACTGAATTTTGGACATCATTGGTGGATGATAAAACCCTAGGTATCTTAAAAGGACGATCATTGTTTAAGTCAGTTTCACAGACACCTGTGGCACCCATGTGAAGCTTGGTCAACTCCATTCTTTTTTCAACATTACATGTACAACCCTTAACCCCATCACCAGCGATGCTCAAAAGATGATGCCACACTCTAGTATAGCTTCTCTTAAACACATGATTGCACAACATGCACATCCATTCTTCACAACTACTACTATTCTTTTTCTTATTTTGAGTAATTTTCTTCACAAATTTTAACAAGGGTTTCTTGGGGTCTGTTCTTTGGATTGGGATTGGGCTTTCAACTGGACTTGGAGTAGAATTAGTGTCTTGCTCACTAGATGGTATGCTCCCACTCTCCATGACTTCTCTAAATAGTACACAACATAGCATGTTTAAAATTTAATTTGATGACAAATGTGCATAGTTAAAAGTTAAAACACATTGAAAATTAATTATTGAGATATGAAAAGTGAAAAATAAAAAATATATGCAACATTGAATCTGATTTATAATTTATTTATTAAAAAGTGTGTTCATTTAGACATGCCAAAATGAAATAAAGTATCAATGAACATAAACTTATAAAATCCTAAATCATACCTATATACTAATATTAAATATAGTATAACTTAAAAACTTTAAAAGTGTGATCTGTTTTAAAATTTTAATTAATATGGAATTTGAATGAAAGATTTATGAAAGTAAAGTTGTAAAGTGAAACTTGGCATTGGAGATTGATGTAGAAACATAATTTCTAAACTTATTTGTAACTAAGCTAGATATATAGCTTATATGATTGTATTGTATCTTTGCCTCTTTGAATATTCAATAAAAAATTAAATTATTCAATGAACCATTAAATTATATTATTTTGATTTTTGCATATACTTAAAATTCAAAATTGTAATAAGTTGTAGTAAGAAGAATAAAACCATACAATTTAAAAAAAAATGCAATTGACATGATAAAAAATCTAAATTGAAATAGCTAATTAACATTGTGATTGATGTAACTAATTATAAAAATAAATTACAATTGTTTTTATAATCTAAAATGCAATTAATTCATTCATAAAAATTAAATTTTCTAAAATGATAAGAGAAATGAGTAGAAATTAAACAATAAAATGTAAATTAAATTAATAATTTTTTTTTAATTATAACATTATTTTATTGAATAAGAAATTAAAATAATATAAATGATTTTTTTTAATTGTATCTTATTACTTTATTAAATAATGATTTTTTTCACAATTTAAATTCATTGCATCTACTAGTAGACTCAACAGTTATAATTATAAACCGATAAATAAGAAATCAAATGGATTGTGAGGTAAAAGAATAAATAATAAAGTTATAAACCAAGAAATAAGATGGATTGTGAATTAAAAGAATAAATAATAAAGTTATAAACCAATAAATAAGAAACAAAATGGGTTGTGAAGTAATTGTTAAAACTATTGTATTTCAATTTTCTATTTGTTTATGAGAAAAATACGTTAATAAATAAATATTTAAATTATTAATATTATAAATTAAAAATTTAAAACTATATTATAATTTATAATATTTGCAATAAATAAAAATAATAAATATTTAATATACATTACCATTCACCTAAAAAACAAAAATATTTAAATTATTAATTTCTAAAATTATAAATGCACTCATATGCATTGCCATCTACTTGATAAAAAAATTTAAAAAGTTAAGAACATAATTTAATGATTTATAAAATTATAATTAAATATTGAAATTTAAAAAATTAAAAGGAAACTTTAAAATAATAAAATTAAAACTTTAAAAAATAAACCATTGGTGATTGATAAATTAAAATAACTTATTAAATAATAAAAACCAAACATATATTAATAATTATATAAACCATGGGCCATTGTTATATAATAAATTATAATTGTTAATTATTATATTATGATTGGCGATTATTATCCAAGCCCGAGTAGCCAAGGAGAAGGGTTCACTCTGCGACTATGCCATCATAGACTGGCCCAAAAGAAAGAGACATGGGAAAGCACTAGCATAAACCGCGATTTAATAAATAATAAATATTAAAAACAATGAAAAATTAAAACTTAAAACTCGTTAAAATTTAAAATTAATTATAATACCTTTAAAGCCCGTAGTCTATGTCTTCGCTGTCATGATTTGATCAGCAATCCGGCCACAATGTTTTTGAGCAATAAGTCTTGCGGCTCCCCAACAGAATTAACTCCCTTAGAGATCACGCTGGAGGCTGCCGAACATAATTAACTCCCTCAAAGATCACGTTGGAGGCTTCCCAATAGAATTAACTCGCTCAGAGATCACGCCAAGCTCTCTGCGTTCTAACTTCTCACATGCCAGCACACATCTTGGCTCGGCTCGTCTCTATCACACACGTGACCCAACCCGCTAGACTTTCTCACAGCGAACACACTACTCCGCTCTCTCACAACCAGACACACTGAACACTGAACGCTTAAGGGAAGTCGAACACTGAATAGTGAACCCTCAAGCACAGATTGAGAATGGATATAACAACAGCTAGGGATTTATTTATAGTTTTTTCATTGGAGATTAGCGTTGGCGTGAGAGATTAACCTTGGCAGGAGTAATTAGCATTGGTGGGATGGTCAATTTGCGCGAAAATTGGGGTCCCATGTATTTCAAAACGACTGGGCGTTCTTGCTCGATGAGGAGCGTGTGGGAGTTTTAGGTCAAATCAGGGGCGTGTGGAAGCTCCCAGAAGACGAAACTCCAAACTAAACGTTCCCACGCTCCCTAATTTTGCAGTTAGTCTTTCCCAAAATTTCCGCAGCTCCCGGAATCGTTTCCACAGTTTGTGGAACATATCGTACACGTTCCTAAGCTCCCTAGAATGCGGGAACTTCTGGAACGAGTTCCCTGAAGTCTGGGAGTTGTTCCCGTGCAACGTAGAACATAACTCAAGCAAGTTATGAAAGACCGAATTAGTAGTGTAGTTTCAGATTTATGAATCCATTGTCATTCCACAAAGGTGTCTTTATTGTTATCAATAACACACTATGAAATATCTGAAAAGGACTTGTAATATGATCATAAATTGATTGTCTTTCAGACTTGCAATTGGAAATGGTCTTTTGTCAAATCAATGCTCAGATCTGAGGTATGTTATGATCCACAATAATCATCTTGTCACACATATAACATAGATCCAACTGGTTATGAAGGCCGAATTCATAATGTGAGCAAACTTGATTTCGATTTAGATACGAAACACTCAGAATGTATTCAGAGATACACCATGATGCTTGTAACCAAGCTCAATCAAGTTGAGATTTTGTAGGCTGCATATTAACTCAAGGAGAAAGAAGGTGACCAATCTAGTTATGAAGGCAGAATCAACTTGTGGAAAGTTTCATTTCAGATCCGAAATATTTGGGAGATAGATACACCATTGTACTTGTTTCTTTAAATCAAAGTGTTCTGAATCACAAAAGCATAGTTATAGATCTGAATTGTACTCAGAAGATAATACTAGGAGGGAACGAATTATTAGATCTAGTTCAAATAGAGTATGCATAAACAATGAGTAGACTAAACCCCAATCAAAATTTTCCTTTGATGCTTGTTGACCACCTAACCAAATAGGTGGCCAACCATGTCTTCTTATCTTTTCTCCATGAAATTTCTGCACCCCTATGGGGAATATTGTAATGATATGTCAACATGAAGGTCTAGTTTTTGTATAACTTGGTTACCTATGACTTTTTCATTAGGGAAGTCCTTTCATCGAGTGTTTTTTTCCTTGGATAATTAAAATTCATTTTTACTAATTTTAATTATCTGAGTTTTTCACTCAAAAAATACCTCCAAAGTGGGGAAAGACGTTCTAATGATCGAGTCCATGGGGCGACTAAGGCCTAGGAATGATCTATGTACCCATGCTAGACACTATCTAGAATCTTGTGGAATTTTGTTAGGTTTTACCCAGGATTTTTTTAATTTTTAGTGATTAAAAAATGTCCCTCATCATAAAAAATGTTTAATAAAAAGAGGGTTAAATGGCATCTAATTCCCATGAATAGGGGTATGAGTACTCAAAATTAATGGCATGAGTCCTCCTACACACTTGGGGCTAAGTTTGAAGTCATTTGGACAAGTCTTGCTAAGGTTTTGGTCATATTTGTCATAGTCAGTCAAGAAAATCAGAAAAATTGGCAATTAATTAGCAAGCCAAATTTTGGAAAAGTGCCTTAAGTCACTTTGAAGAGGAAAATTAAGTTTCTAAGTATTATGTTGTGTTCCTAAGATGACTTTAGAAGAAAAAAGGCCCCCCTCATGCAAGTGTTTCACAAGAATGACGATGTCGCCAAAGGGGGGGCACCCTCCCTCTTCATGGAAATTGAGATATTTAAAAATAAGCCAAAGTAAGGGATCCACTTTGGTGGCCCCCCCCTTTGGGCCTACAATGAAGATTAAAAATATTAGAGGGGGGTTTACCCCCCATTTCTTTTTGATTTCTCACTCTAGGAGGTGCCCCCAACGTCTAGAAAGGTAGTATTTATTTTTCCCTCTAATTTTTTTTATATGCACCTCTTTGGAATTTTAAAGCATTTAGATTGGCTAATACATGATGACATGGAATTTGAATTAGGGTTGGGAGGCCCATTTTTCATCCAAATTTCCTCTAATGCACATGGGTTCTACAAACTCTGATAATCTAAAGATAACTTGGTAACTTCTTTGTGGCATTTGGAAAAATATGTACCAGAATCATAACTGTCCCTAATGGACCGACAACAAAGGGTGTCCATGTGGATCCATGCATAGCAAGTTTCATTAACCATCACAGTTGAGTCATCGTATAAGTAATTAATAGTCATGTATACATGATTATATATCTACACTACACATATCTTCAAACAGGTTTCTGAGAAGCAAGATTTACCTACTAACCAGATCCATGACAATATTCAAGCATTTCCAAGGACTAGTTTCTTCAATGTGGGTGAGTTAGATGGACAAATCATTGTATTGTTAGACAAGTGGACTTATTAATGGTATAAGGTGATTAGGTTGACTCAAGATGTAGGAATAAAGGGGTCTTTGTGATCTCCACCACTCAGGAAAACACTAGGGAAGTGTCTCACAAATGGATGATTGTGTAGTGAGATAATCCCCCACCTAATCACTAGCAATCTATCTTTCCCCCATTTGACTTTGACTTTTTGATTTAGCTCCTTTTTGGACTTGGTCTTCTTGGACTAGCTTCACTTATTTTCTTGGACTCTTCATTCTTGTACTCTTTTGTTTCTAGAGACCTTGGCCTTTTATTTTGGAGGCCTATTCTTTGGAAAGATTTTTACTTGCTTCTTGATTTTTCTTTATTTGACTTGGTCTTCAGTTCTTTGACTTTAACTTTGCAGGTACAAGGAGTCTTGGACTGGGAGCTTCTTTTCATACCCTCATTTATTTTTTGTGCATAGGAAGGGGAAAGACTTTCATGCCAGTAGTCTAGGAAGATCATTGCTCCACATCAACTCTCTATGCTTGATAACTAGTTAACCCCAGGGATTTAACAAGCAAGCCTCCTGAACCATCACAAGACAGCTGCGACACAATTTTGCCCGAGACACAAAGGAAAATTGGGAGGCCTTCATGGTGAAGGTGTCACAGAGGGGAAATCAAGAGTTCAACTTCATCAACCTTTGACCAGGGACGCATACCAGATTTATGGAATGAAATGGATGGATAGATGGCCTTAATATGGACCCAAAGAAGGGGGTACAATACCTTGCAAGACACTTAAATACTGCTTAGGTTCAATGGTACATAAATAAATCAAGGATCTACTACCCTTGTCAACTTGAAAGTGTGATACTACTAGCTATACTTTCATACAGTTAATACATCAACTAAAGCAGTAGAACCATATAGGACATCATTATACATCATCATTATGGTATTGGCATAGTAGCAACAACATTTGCATATTACTGATCATCACATTCATTTCTTATTTCAAAGGGGGAGGTCTGAAAGAAGCAAAGATTGGCCTCAATACTCTGGCATGCATCTTGATCAAATAAAAAATTTGTCAGCGAAAAGGGTGCCCCTCAAAGTGTGGCACAACAGGGCCAACAACTGGAGTTTGAAACGGAAGGCTACCGCCTCCCAGAATACCTGCCTTTGATAAATAAGGCATCAAAGAAGTATGCAGTCGCAGCACCTAGCCCCTTCGTTAGCAAGAGCATTAGCAATAATATTACTAGCTCACCCAATATGGAGTAATCTAAAATTATTTAGTGCTTTTTAATTATGTTGTTTTCTGGGATAATTATATTTTGATTTGGATGCTTCTATCTCATTTACTCTTTTATTAAAATCGAACATTGTCCTTTACATTTCATGTTTTGTATAAAAGTATTTGCATTATGAACCCAAGAGTTTTTTTAATATTCTTATCGACTTAGCAAAATTAAATTCTGGAAATTTTAGTTTTCATCTTGCTTCCTATGCTGCAATTCCTTCCTTTGTCCTTCCATGTTTGAATAATTTTCAACAACTGGTAGTCATATATACTAGGCAATAAAAGCCATAAGGAACCGCTTCTTCTATTCCTGTTTTTCAAGCATCGGTATCCCAAAATTTTATTTTTTGCAGAAGTAAACTATTCTTATGGTGACAATAATCAGAGCCTTGCCTTTGTTCGCTTCTCATTACTAGAGTCCACCAAAACAAACTCCTTATCCAGGTTGCATTGTTCGCTTCTCATCACTAGAGTCCACCAAAACAAACTCCTTTTCCAGGTTGCATTGCCGCTTCAGTCCTTCAATCAAGAATCCCTGGCTTTGTGGCACATAATGCATACAGAGGCTCCAAATCAGGAAACATCACTGCATTAGGCTTGGGGGAAGAGCTAAACTCTGAGTGGGGGCTTACAACGGAAGTCTGAAATGGAAGGTTACTGCCTCCCAGAATACCTGCCTCTGATAAATAAGGCATCAAAGAAACATGTGGTCCCAGAACTCTGTTAGCCCCTTTGTTAGCAAGAGCATTAGTGATAATATTACCAGTTTGCCCCATATGGAGTAATTTAAAATTATTTAGTGCTTTCTAATTACTTCCATTTCTAGGATCATTACATTTTGATTAGGATGCAAGTATCTGTTCTACCTCATTTACTTGTTTATTAAAAAGGAAAACACTTCGTGCTTTATGTTTCTATTTTTCTAGAAAAGTATTTGCATTATCATCCCAAGGATTTTTTTAATGTTTCCGTCAACTTGGCAAAAAATTCTAGAAATTTAAGTTTTCATCTTGCTTCCTATTTCACATTTCCTTGTTGTGTCCTTCCATGTTTGAATAATCTTCAATAACTGATAGTCATTTATAGTAGGCAATATGAGCCATAAGGATATGCTTCCAAGCCCTAGTCTTCTTTTCTTACAAGAACTACAAAATGAAGTGCTTCTTACGGTTTATCTGAAACCCTAGCTTCTTTGTCTTCTTAAGACAAAACCCTAACCCTAGTTGTCCCTTGAATTCCCTCGAGGACCCTAGCACTCAAGACAAAGGGAGCAAATACAATGAAGAAGTACAAAGAAATTAGTTCGCTCTAGCTCTCACATCTCTAATACGAGCATGTGATTACAAGAATGGGCAAACATGAATATGATCAGAAGTCTCTCTCTCTCTATTTATTTGGAAGGTGATGGAGACCAACAATAACAAATGGACCTAAGTCACAATAAGCAACCTATCTACACACTAGATAAGCCCAAATGTGAAGTGCTCCAACCATAGGTGACACACGTTAAGCTCCAAGGCATGCATGTCCAACAAGCAAGGGTCTAAGGTTGAGCACTCCACGAGATATGTTCAATGCTCCTCCTCCAAAGGCCTTCAATGCTTCAATCCTCCTTTCTAAGCCATGTGTACCTCCGGGTCCACCTCACCTACATGATCACTCCTCAACTCGAACATCTTAAAGTCAAGTACAAGCCTCCATGCAAACAACCACGTGTCCCCATGCCATATAGGCTCAATGCCCTCTTCCAAGATGTCCAACACTCCTGGGTGAATTGTCCTCCAAGCAAGCAACCAACCTGTCCATGCGTGTATCGTGATTAATGTTAGCATGCATACTAGGTCTCCAATGCTCCAATGAAGTGTGCCACATAAGCATCAAGACAATGTCTAGCAACCCATGAGTAAACTTTCTGCAATGTGTATGCCCATCGTGGTACAACTGAGGGTAATCAACACACCTTACACCCTACATCACATGAAGCACCCCAGCACAATGTTAACATTTTCAGAGTAACCCCAAAAGCTAACATTCTTAAGGTGATGATAATCAAAGCCTAAAAATATGGTCTACCATTATTTAACTATTCTTAAGGTGATGATAATCAAAGCCTAAAAACATGAGTATGTAACTCTACATCAATTGTAAATGATGAATACAATGATATCCTCGAGCATAAATTTATGTTGTTACTTTGTAGTGCTTTTGTTCACTTAAGTTCATGTTATGAACAGGCTTTGTTATCAAAGGCAATGCTCGATGTACAAGTATTGGAGCCTACTCCAGGTTTACCATTGGAGGTTCCTATCAGATCGGGACAAGGATCGTTGGCTTCTATTTAACTTGGATATGCTAGTGAATGGATCACACTGAACATTCATTTCGTCCGTTGCAGATTTTGGAGGTCATTTAATGATTTATTGTTGTGGTGATATGGAAATTTTTATGGTTTTCATTATGAAAACAACTGCATGTTGCAATCTTCTTAAATAGATTATTTTATATTGATTTTGGTAATATATGTAAATTATTATGGTTTCCATTATGACAACAACATTTTTATGGATTGTGTTGTACTATAAGTTAGCATCATCTAATAGATATTTCTCCATGGAGTGCCTTTCGCATAGATTCGATCCCACATGAAGATAGGTAGATAGGTGGTTTTGTTTACTTGAGTTCTATGATTTGGAATTTCTATATAATTATTTGCTTTCCATGAGCATGAAATTTAGCGTGCATCATACGCAACGAAAAATAGATACGTGGCTTCAGAGTATACTAATTTCTTTCTATTCGAAGAGAACCTATTCTGTGTATTAAGGGTGCTTTACTTGGAAATCTATAAGAGCTACAATTATTATTTTTTACTATTCATAAGATATAGATGGGTTTTGGCTATTATGTTTTATGTTTTAGGATAGGAAAATTAGTGAGTAGATCCTTAGATGAAGGAAATACAATTCATTGATAAGAAGTGAAGTTAATCTTGGATATGCTTGTTTGACATTTGGAGTTGTGTTGCATGATTTGCCAATTAATCAACTAGTCATTCATGAAATGAGTACTTGACAAGAAAAAGCTTTATGTTTTGCTACTCATTCATGAATTTTTCAAAAAGTGGGTCTGTAGGCGAAAATCTACGTATAAAAAGCGATTTCGATTCGGTCTCTACGAACTTTGTTTCAACGTTCTGTTGGAGGGGAAAACTGGCGTAACAGCCTTTTTAGGATTGGTGTTTATATTTAATTTTAGTTGAAGATAAAAATAGAAAAGTACTAAACATGTTTTAACGTTTACTAATATCTAAACAGAGTCCATTGATTTTTTTCCAAGATTTTCTCGAGCCAATAATTCGGGATCCGAGTTTAGCTATTTCAGTTACCTACAAAATTGCTCTGATTTTTTTCCAAGATTTTCTCGACTCAATAATTCGGGATCCGAGTTCAGCTATTCCAGTTACCTACAAAATTGCTCAGTATAAACTAAACGAAAGCCTCGAGCCTTAATCACATAAGTGGGATGGCCACATTAGATCTCAATAATTTTTTTTGTCCAACAATCAAACGAAGTATTTCATAAAATCACTAATGACCTCAATGTCTTTTGTCATTTAACATAGTGGAACGCTGGGTGAATATTTTTTTGTTGTTGTGGCAATGTCCTTTAGTTCTGATTAGTCTTTCTATTTGGTCGCACCCAGAGATCTCAAATTCTTGAGGTGTACATTTTTTTAGACGTGTAAGAACTTTAAGATTAAAAAAAATTACACGAAATTGGATCCCTCTCCGTGCTTGATAGATCTGGGTTTAAGATGGATCTATGCTAATAAGTTTATCAATCATCACTCAAACCAATATTCTCCCATATCCATCCACAGTTGTTTTGACGACCATTTTAGTCAATAAATATGAGTTGGCAAAGTGTTGTGGGTTACCCTACACTTCCATTTTTTTGCCTAAAAAGTTCAACGCCCTAATTCAAAATGTAATATTGTTCCAAGCACTTGAGTTCACCATCCTTAACTTAGGTTTTTAGTTATATTGATATTGTCTTGGGTTTCTGTCACTTGGGGAATCTCTGAATTTTATGAAATATTTGTGACTGGCTTGCTAACTGTGCTCAGATAACTGTTGTTTAAATGTTCATGGTGTTAAGGTGTAGACCACCCTAGGATTGAACCATTGATAGGAGATGCTGGACTATTTTCCAAAATAGACTAACTGTGCTTAGATAACTGTTGTTTAAATGTTCATAGTGTTAAGGTGTTGACCACCCTAGGATTGAACCATTGATAGGAGATGCTGGACTATTTTCCAAAATAGACTAGACTTCTGAGATTTCAAGAATAAAGTGTGGCAAGAGAAAGTCCATAATGCTTATGAAGGAATACCCTTTTTGGTGTGGTGTCAACCATTCATACATAAGAGACATTTAGACTAGCTTCATATAAGACACAAACCACACAATGTTTACCTAATACTCAGACTTTAGGGTTTATATGTTTATTTCATTTTATTCTTTGATTTTTCTTGAGTTAGTTGAAATGCCTAGTTAACCCAAGTTTAGTTAGGTGTAGGTTTAGGGTTTTCTCAAAATTCCTTTTAGTTTGCCCAAAAGTCTTTAAATATCAATTTGCAAACACAAAGGAGAAAGAGTGCAAGTATCAAAATCCCACCCAAGATTCATTTGATTTTTTTTCCATATGCTTCTACACCCAAGAGAGTTTATGTCACAAAATCTCAGTCTACTTAACTTTTTTCTTTCGAACTTAGAAAACTTCCCAACTTTGCATCTACACCTAAGGTCGTGCAACATTGCCTTGCTTGACCATATGGGTTAGATCAACTTGTGTGTGACTACAACTAGAACACGCATCTTTTCCCAATGCATGCCCATAACTTCGCCTTGGACTACAAACCATCAAATGCAACCAAGTCCTCATCAACCAAGTTTATTTAATAGTCAAACATGCGCCCAACCGTAGCCTCTAAACATCCCAAGAATACTTAGTCTTATTCAACAGTTAGCCAATTACACGCTTAATCAATGTCAACAATTAACCAACAATAAGCATCACATAAAGTAGAACAACATTTGTCCCAATAAGCAAGCCACAATACACATGCACATGTATAGATGGAATCCATGGGGATGCCTTAAACTTTATGAATGACAATAATGTTTACAATAAACCAACAAGGAGGGGTAGCCACATACATGCCACTATTTTATAGCCAGTACAATGATACTTAGGCAAATATCCTTCTTGCCAAAGCCCAATAGTCTTGTACAAGCAAACCACTGAAGCTATTGTAGGCTCTCCTCCTGTAGGTTTTATTCTCCGCTTTGTTTTTCACCCAACTAGTCCAAATTCTCCCTACTATGCATAACCCATATGTGGTGTTCTTAATCCTGAAACTTAGAATAATTCAAAAGATATACAAAGATAAATTATGCAAAATATAAAAAATTATAATGTAGATTAACTTAATCAAACAAGATAGATAAGAAAGATGAGGCAAAATCAACTCTTGTATTATGAAAATCAATTCAAGAAGCAATGTTCACTTGCCTCTCAAGGTTGGGAAACCTTTCACTTGGGCAGAGCTCTAATACAACAATTATTGACCAAACAATCCATAGCATATGAACTCCTTAAATAGGCTTTCAATAGCCAAAAACCTAACTACTTAGTGGACATAAAAAACTCTTACTACTTAGTGGGCCTTAATTAACAAAGAGACCATTTTTATATTAATTATCCATTACTAACTACTCGGCCTTATTCAAAGGAAATGGCCACATACATTTTTTGGCTGATTCCTATGTATTCTAAAGTAAGAGGGGTTTAGGGTAGGACCCTAAGATGTCATCCCTCTTCAGAGCAGCCTTGTCCTCAAAGTTGAAGGTGATGAAATTGCTACAGAATCCCATATGGTTCTCGTGTGGCATTTATTGGCAGGATATCTTTCTACTAGTTTAATTCTTCTTTATTATAGATTTGTGCAATTAATGTTCCATAGTATCTAGTACTGTTTTTTATTGGAGCCAAATGCATAACAAACTATCATACACTAGCGTGTATCCTAAATCATTAAGAATGTTAATCAAGGAATATCAAAAGATGCTTGCTTTTGTCAAAAGATCTTTTTTTTATTGGCTAGAATTGCTCACATCCTATTGAAGATATTATTTTTTTATTGTAAAGTAGTTAAATGAGTCTACTCACCGAAAATATTTGAGCCCGAAAAAAGGAAATCGAGACAATTTCCGATCAAAAATATAAGTTAACTGGCCGTTTTCTTGAAGCAAGCATAGTCACCCAACCGAAATTTCCAACCCACTGTGAGTTTAACGTAGGTTAAGCGTATGGAGATTTGTAATTGCATTAAATTAGCACCGTTAGTAATAGTCTTGGAAGTGTAGGACATGCCAGGAATGGGTGGCGCAGTTATGATATGAGCCGCATTTAGATCTACGTGGTGGAATGAAATCAATTGAGCATCCATGATCGATTGAGCATGGCGGGTAGTTTAAAAAAAAAACATTTCTCATGAATTTGAATGAGTGATTTTTATAATAATGTGTTTTGTTTTGTACTACCTGGTAACCTGCAACATAACCAAACAAACATATAACATAATTCTGTTTATGTAAAAACATCTTGTGGATACCTTCGGAATTTTAAATTGGCAGAAGAAGCAGCATTCCTTGATGAGACTCCTTTGGTGTGAAGTCTACCAACCTTGACTCATCCACACAAAATCATATTATTTTGACTTAGGTATGCTTGCATTGTAGTTCATCCAGTCCCATCCTTATCTCAAGTGATAGTAAATTGTACTTTCCTATCACTTTTGTTGATGGTAAAAAATGGAAAGAATCTGGAGAGTAGCATATAGAATAAGATTGTAATGAATGTGCTTTAAAAAATTCTGTAGAATGCACTTGGCTGATATGGCATTGTGATATGGATTTGTTTTATTAGTTGCTCATATAGCTTTGATGTCAATGCTACAGTCTGTTAATGTGATAGCTGTTAAGATCAATATGTGTACATTTATTCAGCGATGAAGCTGTTATCTATTTTGGGAAAGCTGTTAAGTCGTTTCTACAATCTACTGTAGTCTCAAAGGTTGTCTTTTTTCATCACTGTTCAATTTGTCTTTCACTTGGTTTTTGACATTGTTGTTTAATTTGTCTTTCACTTGGTTTTTGACACTGTATTTTGTATATTATCTTCATGAATTTATAAAGATTTCCACGTTCTACAACTAGTTTTATTTTTATTTTTTTTGCTTCAAAAAGTGCCTGATGTATGCATTTTTATAGAGCATGGGATTTTGTCTTAAAATGATTATATCAACAAATTTGACCATAAAGATACTATGATTTTATCATAATAAAGAGTATCATAGTATATGCATTAAACATATACTTATTCATAATTTGTATGTATTTCGGTGAAATTGAAATTAATCACTAAAATATTGATTTGTTATGTAAAAAACAGATTGTTAATCTACAAAAATGGGCTTAACAAAATGCACGCCACATTCCATACATATATTATTAATTTAAAGTAATACCATGGGATTGAAGACAAATATATGTTTGAAAAAAACCTCTTTCAATTTCCTAAAATTATGTTTCATTTGCCCGCAGTTAATTTGACAAAATAACAAATTTTATGTTTGGAACCAAGTCTTACCATGTTCATAAAAATGCTCTCCTAACCGTCACTATTGAGTATTTTTTAGTGATTTAAGTTGGAAATGGTGTGGTTTACTATTTTCCACCTTACTGTACATATAGGTTTTCAATTTGGGTTCCAAAAGTGTCTGCAGTGTCATTTTTGCAGAGAATGAGATTTTTAGACTTAAAATGAGTCAACAAATTTGACCATTCATATATTATGACTTTATTATAGTAAAGAGTATCATACTTTATGCATTAAAGATGTAGATATTCATAATTTGTAAGTATCTTGGTCAAAATCAAAATTAATCAGTAAAATCTTGAGTTGTTATGTAAGAAACAATGTAAATCTGTAAGACTAGGATTGTAAAAATGCAGGCCACAACTTGGGCCCACAGCACCAGGATAGTATCCTACTTATATCATATTATAAGTATTATACATGTATGAATTATTATATTTTATAAGTAGCATTGTCATAATTGGAAAAGAATGTCTTAAATTCATAATTTTGTTTTGTAAAAACAGTGTAAATCTGTAAAAATGGGCTTAGAAAAATGCATGTCATAATGTTTTTAGAGGTAATTTTTAAAACCTAATTCCATATACGTGGAGCTATATATACTATGGACAAAAACCTCCTTCATAATTTTTAAAATATGTTTATTTTGTGTACAGTAAAGTTTTGAAAATTGTAATTTTTCTGTTTTGAGCTTTATTTGACTAGGTCTGTAAAATGCGTGCCTAGCCCTCATTATTTAGTATTTTTGAGTGATCTCAGTTGGATATTGTTTTTTTTATTGTTTTACACCTTCTCGTGCTTCTATTTTTTTAATCTTGTCTAAAAACATGACTGCTGTGCAAAAACATTGCAAGGTTGCCTTGTAAATGTGAATTGCTCGCTTAGTCCACTAAAATGCAAGTATAAGTTCCA
Source organism: Pseudotsuga menziesii (assembly GCA_001517045.1). Lineage (NCBI taxonomy): Eukaryota > Viridiplantae > Streptophyta > Pinopsida > Pinales > Pinaceae > Pseudotsuga > Pseudotsuga menziesii. The sequence continues at coordinate 142,026 of LPNX010466372.1, read as the reverse complement.
TCCTTAGGTATTTTTAAGTGGCTTAAGTTGGAGAATATATGTTTCTTCTTCCCATGTTCTTACACATTTCTAAATATGTCTCATAATATTTGCATGAAGACCAGATATGTCTCATAACATTTGCATGAGGATCTTATAGAAGGCCCACAACCTCAAGATAGTATTCTATTTATATCGTACTATATGTATTATACATGTATGAATTATCATAATTTATAAGTAGCATGGTCATAATTGAAAAGAATGTCTAAATTCACAATTTTGTTTTATAAAAGCAGAGTGTAAATCTATAAAAATGGGCTTAGAAAAATGCCCGCCATAATGTTTATAGAGTTGATTTTAAAAACCTAATTCCATATGCCCAGAGCTATATATACTATGGACAAAAACCTCTTTCATAATTTTTAAAATATGTTTATTTTGTGTATAGTAAAGTTTTGAAAATTGCAATTTTTCTATTTTGAACTTTATTTGACTAGGTCTGTAAAATGCACTCCTAGTCTTCATTGTTTAGTATGTTTGAGTGATCTCAGTTGGATATGGTGTTTTTTTATTGTTTTACACCTCCTTGCATTTATATTTTTCTAATCTTTGCTAAAAACATGCCTGCTGTGTAAAAACATTGCAAGGCTGTCTTGTAAATGTGAAATGCCCGCTTTGTCCACTAAAATGCAATCATAAGTTCCATCCTTGGGTATTTTTAAGTGGCTTAAGTTGGATAATATATGTTTCTTCCTCCTATGTTCTTACACATGTCCAATAATGCCTTGTAATATTTGCATGAAGTCCAAATATGTCTCATAACATTTGCATGAGGATCTTGTAGCGGGCTCACAGCGTGAAGATAGTATTATATTTATGTCATACTATATGTATTATACATGTATGACTTATCATAATTTATAAGTAGCATGGTCATAATTGAAAAGAATGTCTAAATTCACAATTTTGTTTTGTAAAAGCAGTGTAAATCTGTAAAAATGGGCTTAGAAAAATGCCCGCCATAATGTTTATAGAGGTGATTTTCAAAACCTAAAGCCATACACCTGGAGCTATATATATACTATGGACAAAAACCTCCTTCACAATTTTTAAAATATGTCTATTTTGTGTACATTAAAGTTTTGAAAATTGCAATTTTTTTGTTTTGAACTTTATTTGACTAGGTCTGTAAAATGCATGCCTAGCCCTCATTGTTTGGTATTTTTGAGTGGTCTCAGTTGGATATGGTGTTTTTTATTGTTTTACACCTTCCTGTATTTCTATTTTTCTCATCTTCGCTAAAAACATGCCTGATAAGGCTGCCTTGTAAATGTGAAATGCCAGCTTTGTCCACTAAAATGCAAGCATAAGTTCTATCCTTAGGTATTTTTAAGTGGCTTAAGTTGGATAATATATGTTTCTTCCTGCCATGTTCTTACACATGTCCAAATATGTCTCATAATATTTGCATGAAGTCTAGTATGCCTCATAACAGTTGCATGAGGATCTTGTAGTGGGCCCACAATCTCAAGATAATATTCTATTTATATCATACTATATGTATTATACATATATGACTTATCATAATTTATAAGTAGCATGGTCATAATTGAAAAGAATGTCTAAATTCACAATTTTGTTTTGTAAAAGCAGTGTAAATATGTAAAAATGGGCTTAGAAAAATGCTCGCCATAATGTTTATAGAGGTGATTTTCAAAACTTAAAGCCATATACCTGGAGCTATATATACTATGGACAAAAACCTTCTTCATAATTTTTAAAATATGTTTATTTTGTGTACAGTAAAGTTTTGAAAATTGCAATTTTTCTGTTTTGAACTTTATTTGACTAGCTCTGTAAAATGCACGCCTAGCCTTCATTGGGCTAGTATTTTTGGGTGATCTCAGATGGATATGGTGTTTTTTATTGTTTTACACCTTCCTGTACTTATGTTTTTCTAATCTTGGCTATAAACATTTCTGTTGTGCAAAAACATTGCAAGGTTGCCTCATAAATGTGAAATGTCCGCTTAGTCGACTAAAATGCAAGCATAAGTTCCATCCTTAGGTATTTTTAAGTGGCTTAAGTTGGAGAATATATGTTTCCTCCTCCCATGGGCTTGTACTATTCCATATTATCTTTTTGAGCCATAAAAAAGTATTTTTTATACATAAAAACTATATTTTGTATTAATGTTGATTATTTTGTTGATTTTGCAGAATAACTTATCAATGGATCATTCAAACCAGTCATTTGTTATCAACCCAAATGGCACTTCTCCATTCGAGTGCCGACACTTCATATGTTGGTACACAAAATGACACTTTTGGATTGAAGGTTGCCTAAACATTATAGATGGGCATGACATGAGATGCATTCACTATCCAACCAGCTTGCCATTTTACCTTTCTATATGTTGATTGTTGTACACGACTATCTTCTTTGACAACCAGCGTACTGTACGTGACTATTCTCATTGCAACCTGCGTACAGATCTGTACGCGGGTTTCCCTTATAGCAACTCGTGTGTCATACGCGGGTTTCCAGTATCAATAGTCGCGTACACATCCATTCGACATTAAAAATAATAAAACACGATTAATGGAGATTTGTTGAGCCCTAATCATTAACTATCTCAACTGTCTCAACCTCCTCAACCTTCGAAACTGCTCTATTTCCCAAAGTATAAATAGAGGCCTCGGGGAGGGCATTAATAAATCATAATTGGAGAGCAAAGTTATATTGGTGGTATATCTTCAGAAGTCTTTGGAGCAGCAGAACTTAGAATCCTTTGGTTGCAGAGGAGTCCTTGTCTCAGGCTTTGGGTTGTACACTTATCTCATTCACTATTGTTAATAAAGAGAATTCTTCTTCCAACTTTGTGTTGAGACTCTTTCATGTATCATGTTTGATGAATATTTTTTATTAAGCACTCTATATATTGTTCATCTAACTTGTCATATATACATGTATAAGATTGTACTTGGAGAATTTGCTCTTTGCAGGTGAAGGAGGTGCATCCCTGAAAGCTTTGGAGAGAAGCAGAGCATGAAAGAGAAAGTTTGAATCAACCGTCGTTAATCAGGTGAGTTTAACATATCTTCCTATTTCCTTTCTGTACTTTAAAGCTGATTGTCTGCAAGTTTTAGAAGTACGTTGGTAACCCCAGACCCTAGGTTACAAGGGCGTTTATTCCTAAACAACAGAACTGGCGACTTTGCTGGGGAGAGCCTTATCTGTTTGGGGTTTCTTTGTCTTTCTTTCAGCCTTTTGTAAAGTTTCAGGTCTTTCTTA